>PVIR01010280.1:0-50447 GCA_004026965.1 Petromus typicus
AAAAAAAAAAAAAAAGAATTTAGAAATGCACTTCACCTCCAAATTTTAAGGTCAATCTTATGTTTGTTAGTTGAAAAAAGTAAAAAGAAAATGTCTGAAATAAAATAGTAATTATGACTGGTGAAAAACAAAAGGATTACCAGAGAACTCAAATGGGAAAAGATGTACGTTCACTCATCTGTGAGTCCAAAAAGTAAGTACTCTGGATCTCAGAGAGAAACTGTAAATCACACACAATGAGATTTGGGATATTGAGACCCAATAAGAGAGGACAAAAATTTGAGTCAGAGTCTAGAAACTCATACTTTTCAATCTTGAAGTAGAATTGAGTAATTTTCAATGTATAATTGAAGAGCTATGTTTGATAATAAATTTCCAGAACGTTTACTAATGTGGTTTAACACACAAGTTCTAAGAGAAGAAATTTTGTCAAGAACCTCATGATCAAAAGATAGAACAAATGAGGAAGTTCATAAAACATGCAGATAATAGAAACAAGAAGGATGAAAAAAGATACTTCGTTTATTACAGCACAGTATACTCCTGTTTATCAAAGAGTCGGTGTGAGTGTGTGTGTGAGTGTGTGTGTGAGTGTGTGTGTGTGTGTGTGTGTGCCTACTTTTTCTCCTTTGTCAGCTCTTAGTGTTTCTTGAACACAGATGCCACGGTAGAAAAGACTGATCGGTGGTGATCTAGTTAGGGGTAAAGTAGGAGTGCCATGATCCTAGTAAAGTTTCCAGGTTTCCAGAAGGTGGATGAAGCACGCTGTTTTTGCTTGGCTTTACAGTGATTTCAGATGGATGCTGGTGGACTGTGGAGACCCCACCCCCACCCAGCAGCCACGCACAGACACTGCTAATGTCAAAAAGCCCATCAGTCATGTCTGTACCCCAGAAAGGCATTGCTTGGCACATACTAAGTACTTAATGAACAATTATTCAAATAAAACTGAGTCATATCCTTCCTCCAATTCAAATTTGTGGCCCAAGTTCCCAGAGAAAGTAAGTCTAGGGTTACCTCCGTTACAGATCTATTCCTACTGCTAAGTTCTCAGACTAACTCTGGTTCTCAGTATCACTAATGTATTGTTTAAGATGGATTTGGGATAAGTTCTAACTGCAAAAGAAGCAAAACAGCTTAAGAAATTAAAATCTCTGGTTTGAACTTTACTACTCATTTATGGAGAAAAGCTCATTACATTCATGAACACATTTTATCTTAATGATGTAATTGTTTCACTAGAATTCACACAAGCTAATCAATTATGGCATCAAAGAGCTAAAGATTTGGAAGCATGACCACAATTTTTGATCAAGGAATCTAATGAAATATTTAGATGAACAAAACAATGACCTTTGGATCTGTCATTGCTTTGCTGGGTGATTAATTTCAATTTTTTTTTGCTTTACACACCCAGTCATAAACTTTTTTATTTACACTTTATTGTAACTGACTTCATGACATTTGCTCTTGCTTAATAATAATCAGTTAACAGTAAGGGCAGGTGTTCTCAAGGATGTGGCCCTTAAAACTCATCATAAAAAAGTATAAAGATAAAACTGCCTCATGCTAGTGTCTGAAGGAAAACAGATATGTTTATGCAAAGAATCAAGGCCGTAGAACTCAGAAGGTAAAATCTGTAACAGCAAGCCCATTTTAAATGTATGCACTGTCCTTTTCTTGAATATTTGTATTTGATATACAACACCAGGTGGTGACTTCCAAGAATGCTAATTTTACAGGCCTTTCATTCTGTCTTTTTGCATTATGTTCAGCTGTAAAATTATAAACAAAGCTTTGGTTTAATTTCGGCAGAGCTGGACTTTGTTCATTTTCTGAGATGATGTACAAGAATTTATTTCCCTTCTCCTTTGAAATGCACTCTTCAACGGTGAGAAAAATTCTTTCCACTCTCCCACTAATTAAGAACAGTTTCTCTCTTTATACATTACTCCACCTTCAGGCACCAAGAGCAACTCCCTTTAAATGGAAATCTTTCATTTCTTTTCAGTTGGAATTTCCTTGGCCAATCAGGTCACGTCAGTTTCTACAAGGTGGTCTGGGAGTTACCTTAAAATCTCCTCCCATCTCTGTCTTGGTCTTTTCTCCTCCTAATTATGAACATTAAGAAAGTTAATCTTATAAAAGCTACCATGTCAAACATTAATCCAATTTGTGTATTAAAGACAACTATATATAATGAGTTAAGACGCTCTTGTGTACCAGGAGCAGAGCCCCTCACCAAGGGGATACCTTGGCTAGCCTACATGGCAAGCTCTCAGCATTGAGCAGAGGCACATTCCAGTCCAAATTTTACACTGTTATTACTGCTCTTGGTCTACTTCTCTGCCATTTTCTTAGCTCTGTCCACCTCCAAGGTTGACTTGTTCTCAGTGTGGCTTCCCTGATGCTACCTTTCATTAGCCCACCATGCTGCCCCTCCCTCAGTAATATCCAGAGGTAAAACTTCTCCAATAATAAGTAAGTTGTGAGGACCACTTGACTCAACTAAATTAAACACACGCTTAACACTTAAACCAATCAGTCTCCTTGAGAGGTGGCATTTCCATGTACATCAAAGACCCATTTCTGCTACCCAGGAAAGAGGCTGAAGGCAGGAGAAGTGATTACAGTGCTCGCTGTGTAGACTTCAGGATGGATTATAATAGCTATTAAACATGAGGGACATCTGTCCCAAGGCTGGGACATTAACTGGGCTCAATGGGCCACTCTCAGGGCAAGAGCAGTTTTCCTGGGTGTTGACTGAAGACAACCGATGATGAGTGGGAGGGAGATACCGGAGCAGAAGAGGAGATGAGGTGCTGAGTGGCCCTTCCCACCGTGAGACCTTTCCCTGTCACGGACACAGCCTGTCCCATTCTCAGAGCAATGTGCTCGATGAATGAAAGGCCGTGTCAGCTCCATCTGCAGAGATGCAGTCTCCAGGGCGCCCAGATCCTCCAGGCCAGTTACACTGGTCCTCTGTACTGCGGCACCGCCGCCACCACTCAGCAGCCCTCTGTCGTACACACTGTCGTTGTCGGCACAGTGTTAAAAATAATTAATGCTAGCAACAAATTATATTTCTTAAATAAAATAAAACAAGCACGGCGGCACACCTATGCAATTCCAACACTCCAAAAGGATGAGGCAGAAGAAGCACCATTCTGAGCCAGGCCTGGGAAGGTTAGTGTGACTATTTCTTAAAAACCACGGGAGAGGGGGGAGCGCTGTGTGAAGGCCTGAGTTCAATACACAGGAATAAACAAGACTACGACAGCAATGGCTAAAACTCCAGCTCTGACTAGACCTGAGGACACCTTCAGGGCTTGACCTCACCTGGTAGGACTCAGGTAGTGCTCACATTTAAAAAGTACATCAAGACATAACCCATATAAATACATTAAAGTATAAAAATCAATGGTAGTATATTTAGGGAGTTGCCATATCCACATTTTTTGTGTTTTTTCTTTATTGAGTTTATTGGTAGATTTTAAGAATACATTATGATCACATTCATCACTGGGAATCTGTACCTATACATGGTATCTCTTGATTCTTATGTTTCCCTCATTTCCCTGCCCTCCCTCCAACCCCTCTATGTATACACATTTTTGATGCTAGTTAACAGTTCTAACGTCACATAGAGGACTGACATTTGAGCTAACGCAAACACTAGACTTTGGGACAAATATAATTAACTCTGTGTTAAAACTTATTCTATAATTTTTCTGAAATCTTTTAGATTTAATAAATTTAATGAACAATTTTTAGAGCAGTTTTGGATTCACAGAAAAATTGAGAGAAGATACAGAACTAATGTTATGATCCCAATTAAATACTAAATTCTCTAACTTAATAAAATTGATAAATTAAATTAATTTGTGATTTTGTGATTCATCATGATTATTATTCTCCTTGTAAGGAATTACTCTGTACTCATTTGAAATAGAAAGTGAAACCAAAGTTTTTTCTCTCTTTCTAAAAAATTTATTTAGAGACTTATTGATCAACATTTTTCTACCTTTCTTATTGAAAAACCAAAACACTCAAAACAAATTCCATGATAAATAACTGAAAATATCCAATAATAATACAATCCTTACTCATTCTTTTCTATTTTTATATAAAATATTTAAAGGTATTGCACATGTATATTTTGCAATAGTTTGAAATAAGTATTGATCATTTTCAAGCAAATCTGATTTACAGAAAAGATAATCAGAAAACTTGGATATGGAATATTTTTTATAAAATGCTATCAAAAAGTTATGAAGGAATAGTAATAATACACTAATAGATTCAGAGTCCTATTAAGGCAAATGGGAGTTGGTGCAATCATTTGGTGAGTTCAGACTTGTCACCAGACTGGATCCGTTTAAAAACTAAAACAAACAAGACCCCCACGTCTCAAGCAATTCATTGTGATGTTTTTCTTGTGCTAATTACAGATGCTCCTTGACTCACTATGGTGTTACGTCTTGATAATCTCTTCCTAAATTGAATATGGAATAAATGCAAAATGCGTTCAATACACCCACCCTTAGCACATGGCAGCTGTAACGCCACAGAGATGGGCTGGTCGCTGAGCCTCCTGGCCGCGCGGACAGAGGGAGCTGGGGCCAGCAGCACAGGAATGCTGCTCACTGGGAAGCTGGAAACTGAGCTCAGCTCTCCACGGAATGTGCGCTGCTCACACCCCCGTTAAGCCCACAGTCCCAAGCCAGGTGCCACACTGGCCAGGTACCAGCTGGCCTCTCTCCTCTAATTTTATATTTGCATTTTTTAAAAAAGCAACCTGCCAGACCATGAGGGTCCGATCTGCACTCCCGCCAGACCTGTGGTAGACAGGTGGCTGGGGCGTGGGTGCTGAGGATGTTCACTCAGGCTCTGGGAACTAATCACACTGTCCACAATAATCAGATTTATGGTCCTTTATGTATGACATCAAATCAAAGGCCAAAACTGACACCAGTATTTTATGGAATTTCTCAGTTGATATAATTTACAGTTTTCAACGTGTCTTCTGCATCTGACTTGAAAAAAATATGAATTGGAGAATTTACAGTTCTACGGCAGTTGGTGTAACATTGTACCTAAAAGCTTTCCTTTTGTTCATTCTTATTTGAAAAATGGGAAACCACTCATGACAATCTGATGATGCTAGCCTGAAAAATAGAAAATCATTTTCAAGATTAGATAATTCATTCAGGCACGAGATGCTCAAATTTTATTAACTTACCATCATCAAAAAATATTTGGAGTTTAAACATTTCACTACAAAAGTTAAAACAGTATAAGCTTCTATCTGTTTAAGCACGTCAACTTCGGATTGCTCTTTATTTACTTATTAGTAAAAATATTATGAAAAGGTTGTTTTCCTAGGGATTTACGTCTTGCCTTCTGAAACTACTTCCTAGAAGGTACAGCATGTTCCTTTAAAATTATTGCTGGCTGTAAAAGTGAGCACACACGCCAGGGTGTGCGTGAGGCGGCTTTTACGTGCGCCCCGGGGCTGCGAGGCCCCAAGGCACGGAGCCAAGTTCGAAGCTGCCGTCCACCCTTCCACAGTACAAACGCATGCTGCGGTGTGTCGTCGCAGTTACTCCTGATTATGGCTTTTGAAAAAAGTTCCATCTTCCCTTCAGAAGTTTTAAACATTAACCTCCGGCTTTCAGAAGTGCTGAAGGAGGCTCAGCATTATGTTTTCTGTGAACACTGTGTGCTGGTTATCAGTAACTAAATTCTCACTATGCAAATTTTTGATCCATCACAAATCTGAAGTTCAAAACACCCAAGAACTTATAAGAAAAATGGGTAGGAGAACTATCAAGAGTATAATTGCTGTTAATCTGGCAAAATGAATCAGGCAGGATTATTTCCAAGAGTAAATATTGCCTAAAAAATTTGAGAATACCTTAGCATGTTTAATTGATTTACACATTAATGGCTTGTAGTTAGAAAAATTTGAGGATATGTAAAATAATTTTCATGAACTATTGAACTCATATGCAAAAGAAATATCTCTCATAAGCTTAGCATCTAATAGTTGAAATATAATTAATAAAAATACTTAAAAACATTAATATTAGCAGTCAATAATTGGTTAAACTTTAAGGTTATATGATAACACTCCTCAAAGGAGTTACAGGAATACAAGATATAGAAAAACGTACCACAACTACTTGAGTCTGGGGTTGAATTATGAAACAAGAGCTTGTGAAGTAGATGAAAATCAGAACCATAATGGATAAATTCATAGGAGGCAGCTAGAAAAACTTCACAAAAATATCATTCCAGAGAAGACTGATGTCTGGAAAGATAAGGAGCAGAGCACTTTCAATAGAATTCATCAAGAGGAAATGTAACTGAACAAGAAAGAAAAATTTTTTTACTCCAAGTTGGAAAGAGTAATATGACAGTCACTTTGTTCAAATTCCCTATATTAGCCATTTTACTAAGAAGCTATCAGTAATCTCTTTGATAGAATCCCATAGAAACTTTCATCTTCTTTTAACATATTAACATCTTGTGAAAAAAGGTCGTGAATCTGGAAGGCACCACTCCCCTTCCGAGTAGCGGAGTAGGATCTACGCTGAGAACTGACGCTCCGTATTTGTGAGACCAGATCTCGTTTCTCCTCTCCTGTGAAAGCATGTACAGTCTGCTCGTCTGCTCTTTAAGGTCTTGAAGACCCTGTCAGGTTTTCCTCTGTGCCCTTTCCCCCCATCTTCTTCGCCAGCCCTACAAGTCTCTGTTCGTGGAATAATTTCTCATTTTGTATCATTTCTAGACCCCTTACTATGCTCTTTATATCCACTGAAAACTTATCAGTGTCCTACTTTAAGTGGAGCACCTAGAATTAGTCACAATTCTACTTGGCACAATGGTGTTTTACTTTTGTTGACTTTATTGACCTAAGCAATATGCTATTAAAGTGGTCAACATTTACCTTGGCTTTCTCAAGATCTAAGTTATATTGTGGACTTAAATTGACCTTTCTATCGGGTAAAATGATCAGGAAACTGGGAAGTCACGTTCTGTGTGGCTGTCATGTCTTCTACATTTTACTAATGCCTAATTGATGGCCTATCTTGTTGCATCTGAAGTTGGCTCTTTCAGTCTTCAGTACCACAAAAGTAAATAAATAAAGAGGGAAGGAAAAGGGAAAAAGAGGGAGGAAGAGGAGAGAGAAGGAAGGAAGAAGAGAGGAAGGGAGGAGAAGTAAAGGGAGGAAAAGGAAGAAAGTGGTTGACCCTAGATTGGGTGACTCCAGGTGGAATTATTTTTTCTTTTGAGATTTTTGACAATTTAAAAACACTCCCCTATAAATTACATAGCCTCGGGTTAAAAACTGGGGAAGATTTAGAATGCTGAGAATGCATAAATACATGTGCATAATAGTCTGTTTTATTATTTACTATCAAAATATACACAAATATATATAAAAATTCAAACGTGTCAAAACTTACACACAGAAAGAGAGAGACCTTCTCTGCCCTATTTGCAACCAGCAGACTAACATCACACTGTCGCGCTCATGGTGCTAATGTGACCGTTTTGCGGCACTTCCTGTCATGGTGGCAGTGAGCGCAGGGAGGAGCTTCGATTTAGGAGGCTGCTAACATGCGCTGCTCCAGTGAACCGCCACCTGCCCGGGAAACTGTCTTTCAGTGAAAGCTGGCCTCTCAGCCCCTCGCCTAGTGCTCACGGAATGTAGTAACACACGCAGAAAATGCGTTAACTGACTGCTCTCTGTGAACAAGGCCTCCGCTCCGCAGCAGGCTACTAGTAAAATCAGACGATGAGCAGATTTTCAGCTACTCAGGCTTTGCACCTCTAATCTCCCGATGTTAACAGTCTTTTATCTCACTCCTTCCTTGTAACCTGTAACTCCTCTTTAATTCAGCCATAGATCTAGCAGCTGAACCACCTACTGTGCGTCATTTGGAACCAGGAATGCATGCGGCTGAGACACGGGCTTCAGGGAAAAACTGCTTGGGTTTAAATTCTGTGTTTTCCATTTGTCACTTGTAACTTGTGAAAAGTCGCGTAACCTCTGAACCTCTGTAAGATGGGAAAAATTACACTTATTTTAGGGTGTTGTAGAAAGGTTTAAATGAGACCCTGCATGCAACCTGCCTCGGATAGTGGTTGGCACGGGTCAGTGTGAAGGCCGCTGCAGACCAATATGCTCGTGCTATGTATATCTGATTTTACTTAACTTTATTGTCCTAAGGAATATGCTACTAAAACAGTCCACAGTTTATACTAAACTGTCTATCATTTATCTATCTTTTACTTTATTTCCTGTAGGAGTGTGTGGAAGTAGAAGTCAGAGCAGTAGTAGTATGAAAAGAAGCAAAGGTTTATTGGCAGAATAGAATTCACACTTAACTGGAGAATAAGGCTGAGGATATTGACTAATAACAACAATCTGTTGACATGTGTTAAAGTTCACTGGAAGCCACTTTGCTTTTATGAAATGAACAGTTAAAATTAGCTTCTGGATTCTGAGCTCATGACAAGGTAGCTTCCACACCCGAGGTTGGTTACTGCTGTCCGCATTCATCTCACTGGCCGCTCTCGTTGGAGGCCATACAGTCTCATCCACCCACCAAACACACCTGAACAGGGATTCCAATGGCAGTAGGTACAAGATACATGTATTTTTCAGACGATGAAGAACAGATTAATTATAGTCAGGTGTGTATATAGTCAACCCCTATGCAATATTTTTTATCAGTAAGCCTGAGATTGGAAGTGTGTCTCTTATGTCTATCTTCATTTTAATACAATTTTTAAGTACCTCACAGTGCTGGAGAAGGTGTAATGTGACTTTCTCTATTATTGTAGCATCTCAGAATGCCACTGGCCTCTAGATATGAACCTGGAAAGTTGGATCAACACAAAAAGGAGACCTATCAAGTACTTCCCCAAGGAACAAGTTGATCACCAGCAAATTACTTAATCTCTGTAGACCTCTGCTTTCTCTTCCTTAGAACAGAAATAATAATATAATCTGGCCTAGGTTATAATAATTTTAAAATTGAATCAGATGGGTCAAACTTGTAACCCCAGCACTCTGGGAAGCTGAGGCAGGAGATTACAAATAGATGGCCAATCTGTGCAACTTAGTAAAGCTATCTTAAAATTTCTAGTAAATAGACAAAAAGTGGTTGGGGAGGTAGCTCACTGGGGAGGCTGTGGGTTCAATCCTAAGTACTGAAGGAACAAAAGGTGAAATTATGTATTGGAATCAAATTAGTATCTTCTCTTCTATACAACATCATTTCTCTGAAGAGGAAGCCTTTTTATTTTTTTTATTCAGGTCTTTATTGGTGTATTATATATACACATCATAGTCACTTTCAGCACTGAGAATTTGTACCAATATGTGATACGACACAACTTGATTCTCATTTTTTCCCATTCCCCTACCCACCTCCACAACCTCCCATCCCCCTATACACATCGGCTTTTCCTTTTTTATTACCATCACATTATTTATTAGAATTTTATACTGTTTAAAATCGTACAAGCCTCGTCATTTTTAAGGGACTTAAATTATATCCCTCTGTATCAGAATCACAAGTGATAGTTCCATTGTCCACGGAAGGCAAATAAAACTCTAGGAGAAGGAAAAGGTTGTAAAGGGCTGTGCAGGAGAACAAGGATGTGTGTCAACAAAAACCTGACTTTAGGCCACCCGGATCCTTACTGGATGGCAAAACTACATCGTTCACTGCCTGGACGAATCACTTTCTTATTCCTGCTGTTTGTCTGAATCTCTACGCAGAACCCACGGGAAATAATCTGTTGTTCATTGACGATCAATACCATGAGTGACAGCAATTAATTGGCACCAGCATCATCAATTCCTGCACCAAGCCACACGCCTGCATGTAGATCTACTGCTCATCTGCATGCAAAAGGAGACAGAGATTTTAGCTGCTTCTTCTTTAACTGTGTGTTGCTCACGTAGGGACATTGAGAACATAGCACAAAAGCTCACGGAGGTGTCACACAGCAGGGAAGAGAGGCTGCGCTTTCCCTCATCCGTGAAGGAGTCGATTAAAGAACAAAGACAACTTTCGAACTGCAAGCTCACCAGTCCAAGTAGTTCCAGAATTCATACGTATGTCAAATTCACTCCTGATATTTTCTTCTTATTCCAAGATAATGTAGCTAATACAGTGTTTTTATTCTTTTAAGAGCATTTCATTTTTTCTTTTATTTTGTAACCAAATGTCTGTTTTTATAGGAGTGATTCTAAGATCAAACATCCAGCAGGAACACTTGAAGGAGGGCTCCAGATAACCCATCATTTCAACCTCCTGGACACTGAATGTTTTATGTTCCATTTCTAAAAAAAAACAAAAAAACCACACACACAATGATTTCTTATATGTTCAAGCACCAAAGGAAATGGGAAGGAACAAAGCCTGCCCTCTTTCAAGACTTCTGTCACTGCAGGATAGATTAGGGTGACCAGCTCCCTATGTGAAGTGCACACTGTAAACTAATCTTTGTTTCTGCAATTTAGATAAGATTATTTCAATAGACGTCAGTTTCAGTGTTGAATTTTCTCTCTTTCTAGTACTGGTGTTCTTTTTGGCCAATGAAATGTCCGATGGTCATTTGACATAAATGTACCATATCTGAATTACATCTTGTGCTTTCATACCAGGAGCAAAACATTATTTGTGTTTATATCAGTAAGTGAAGGTGGGTCTGTTGACTTTTCTGAACATCAACAGTCGAAGTGCAGCAATGTTCTCTGCACTGGTTAATAAAACCCGAGGTGGATGCATGTGATGTGTGCACATACTTTCACAGTAACTTCATGTTGTTTTCTACTTTTCCAGAGTTTCTGTTGCTCTGTGGTTTGAGCCCAGAGCCTTAAACACATGCTAAATACTATCAGTGGGTTATAGTCCCATCTTAAATTGTATGTAAGTCATTTTTAAACTATGTAATTTATTTGACTGTCATTATATTTCACTATTGTGTGATTCAGTATTTAATTTGCTACTAAGATAAATTTCACTTCAATTTAAAGAAAATGATGAAGAGTGTGTTTTTACATTATGTAACTAAACATTACTTCATCTACTACTCTTTCCATGGTATATATTATACCTAAGCAAAAAAAATGGATAACATTCACATAAATATTTATGATAATTAAAATAAAACTTCTGAAACAAATACACGACAATAAAACAGAGCCTGTTTGCAATCTCAACTAGTCAATGATACAGAATTCAATTGCTATTAATACAACTAATCAATGTTCACTTAAACTCTCAATGATTGCTTTCTGGATACCTTCTGGATTTTTCAGAAATCTTGATCCTTCCATTATCTTCTCTTCCCTTCAAATTATAAATCTAACCGAACAAGAAAAGGAAAAAAAATTGTCCACAGTCTTGCTCTCCTTCATAGACCACTGTGTTTTCAACTTTTCCCTAAGTTTTAAAAGAAGAGTCTGCCATCTAATTTTCCTCCAGCTCTAGTTCACTTCTCACACCAGTGTCATTTGTCTTCGCTCTCACCTTACTGGAGACTTGAGTAAGGAAGAGGTCACTTCCTAAATGGCAAAGCTAGTGGATACCGTTTAGTCCTTAAACTTGGACCTGGCAAGAACTGTTGACACTTTCTCTGTCTAGATTTCCCTATCAACAACCCCCCTCCTTCATTTTCTTCATCTTCTGTGGGGCTTTTCCTTCCTTTGTTCATCTTCTTACCCACTTTCTTCTGGAGCTGCTCATAACCTGCAGGTGCACCCAGAAACAACACAAGCCCAAATGTAGAAACTCGGGTGAAACTCCTGTGTACTGGACTCCTCAGATCAAATTCCCTGGAGATAAACACCCCAAACTCACACTCCCTAAAGGCTTAAATCATACTCCCTAAAACCTTCAGTATGGAAATCCTGAAACTTGAAATCCCCAAAACCACAATCGTCATTGAAAAAAAAAAATAACTACAGAGGTGAGAATGTTTTCTGTTGTCCTCGGTGTGTTGCAGCACACTGGATGGAATGAATGCTCAGAGTCTGGGGAAGGCATTATTTGCGTGTGTGAGACAGTGTAAATCTCAGAGGGCTCAGTGGGGGTCATCCTTGCCAGTGTGGTGGGTGGAGCTACTCCACCCTCTAGGGGTCTAAGTCAACAAATACAGAAGGCCAGCTGGTCCCTGAGAACTGGGACAGTGTTCTGCTGCTGGAAAATCATAGACTCACTGGCCTTCAGACTCAGATTGAACATCACCCCTCCAACCTGCTGTCCCCCAGTTGCTTCACCTTCAGTATCTCCCTGGAAACTATACCACTGGTTCTGAGGCCTTCGGATTTGAGCTGAGTCCTGCTACCAGTATCCCTGAATTCCAGCTTTAGACTGTGGGCTGCTGTTGGAACTGTCAGCCACCATACCCATGGGGGCTGATTCCGTAATAAGTTTCCTCTCAAACACGTACTCAAAGGAAACCCTCAAGAGAAACCAAGACACAGATTGTTAAGAAAAAGTAGTTTATTTGGATAATCATGAGTTGTAACTTGGGAGAAATAAATCTCAGATAGGCTGAAATATACTCTGGAGTCTTAGATTTCAAAGAAGTTTTAAAAGAAAAACACAAAAAGGAAGGGATTACCTATTGCTTAATTGGTACAGGCCGCATAGTTCACTGCTTCTTCCTCTGTGAGCACGAAGACGGATTTGGTATAGGGGACACCAAATATCACTCCTTCTCAACATATTCTTTACAACACAACGGAAGAGATCTGAGAAACTGCTCTCACGTTCTGTGGAGTAAGTTACGTGTACGAGGTTTTCACAACGCCGAAAGATGAAAGTTTAAAATTTAATTTTTTATTAATGCTACAAAAGCCAGAAAGTCATTTGACTATGACACTCAAGCCATAACCAGACTTCCAAAGAGACAATACGTACTTGTATAACTTATAGACTACAAACACTCCACTCTTCAAATGCAAGCGCAACAAGAGCATAGAAGAGAAAACTGTGGGTAGAAAATATAAGAAATATCCTCTGTTGGGGCCGGAGATTTAGCTCAGTGGTTCCATCGCCTGTCTTGCAAGTGCAAGGCTTGGGTTCGATCCCCAGTAACCACATAACAATACTGGGCATGCAGACTCATGCCCATCACATACCACATTGCCGGGCATGGTGGCTCAGGTCTATAATCCCAGCACTCGGGAGGCAGAGGCAGGAGGATTGCTGTGATATGAGTTTAAGGCTGAGCTCAGAGCCAGCCTGAACTACAAAGCGAGATCCCGTCTCAAAAAGAAGACGAAGGAGGAGGAGGAGAAGGATTAGGAGGAGGAGGAGGAGAAGCAGAAGAAATATGCTCTGCCAAATTATTCAGTTGTGTACTGCTTCTGTCCCTTCACATTGTATCCCACTGGCTTTCAGATATCCCCCTAATCAGAGAATAAAAGTCAGTATAAAGCTCAGTAATCTCTGAAGCAAAGATATCTACAGAGGTTCCAGCATTAATAAAACATATTAAATGGTGAACTATTCTTGGTTAAGAATATGTCAAAGAAGACAGATTTATATTTAACACTTAATATGTCATAGAAAGACTAGAGCACCGTACTTTCAAAACTATCCCCACTGCTCTTTGTCAGATACTATAGTGCAGCTCATGCCCCAGTTGGAACTGAAAGTTCTCAAACTTTTTTGCACAGGTATGTATTAGTTCCTGGGGGAGGAAAAGCATATTGTAAACTCTTATTTGAATACTTGATGGATTTTGCAAAAGAAAATGCAGATCAATTCAATGTCTCAGCCATAATGACAGATTTGGAATTAGCTTAAATCAAGATTTCTGAAAAAGAGTTTCAAGGAGTTACCAGGAAAGTTTTTTTTCCATTCAGTTCAGTGTATTTTGTGTAAAGTCATTGTAAAATCAGATGAGTGGATTGGGGGTGTGTCAAAACACCGAAATCTTCAGTTTCAAAACACAACACTTGTTTGTCCTGGTGTCCTCTCAGGAACCTTTGATGAACAAGGGCCTCATTTGCCTGAAGAATCCAACACAGCCACTAACCAGCTCAAAACTAATCACGAGTGCACTGATGGAAATGCACGCACTTCAGAATCGGTGTGGAGCTGGAGGCGGTCAGCTCTGGGCTGGTCTTTCTGTCCTCTCCGCTCCTCTATCCTCGTTATTCTCCTGTTCACTCTTATTAAATCAGAGGAAAGCATCTTCCCTGCTAGATGTCCCCACAGCTGCTAATTTCCTCTCACCTACTTTTCAAAAAGCCTTCCTCTGAAGATCCTTCCCTTGTAGTTTTACTTTTCAAAATGGCTAGACAGGTAGATGAGTGTATCGAGACGCCGACCTCTTCTGCTGCATGTTTCTGCGGTGGGAGCGCTGCACCGCATCTCACATGAGGACAGCGTAGTCGGGCGTGTCCTTCCCGGACTCCCCACTGCACACGTCATCTACTGTCACACGCATGTACAGATCCGTAAAAACACACTGATGACAGCCGGAAGCTCTGAAACCAGAAGACTTGAGTTCAAAACTAGCACTTACTGGCTATATAGCTTCGAGCAAGCGTTTGTATTAATCAAGACTCAGACGTTTACAGTAAAGATTCATCCAAAATCTCAGGCAATGGCCCATTTCCTTATTTCAGCGACCAGCCCTTCTCACTCATGCCCTCTGCCTGGAGTCTTACTAATTCTGCTATTCCTAAGGAAAAAAAAAAAAAAATCTGATATCCAAATACCTAACCTTTAATTTCTTTGTATCTACTACTGGTTCTTTTAAAATGAAAGGCCTCCTGAGCCTTCGCTCTTACTATTTTCTTCTAGTTCTTCAGTCCATTTCTGCCTTTCCTTCATCCACATGTGGTTGGTAACTTCTGTTAAAGGTGGAGTATTAAGCCCAGGATTTAGATATGGAAACATCCTAAGAACTTTATTTTTTCTGTACTTACTCAGTTGATTTGTTGCTATCTATTGGCTGGCTATTCAGGGTTGTCAACCTTTCAGGTCCTCCTTACGTAGGCAGCATCTTTAACGCTGACCTCTGCTACCTTTCCCAGCTCTGATTCCTTTCCCAGCTCTGATTCATTCCTTACTGTGTCCATCCTCCTCTGATTATCCGTACTCTGTGGAAATAACTCATGCCATCTGGTCTACCTGGAAACAGGTCCACATTCACACTCACCCTCCTGTAGTTCGTCTAGTTTCACAGACCTTTTCAAAGTCAGACTTCGCCTTATATTCTGATCATGTCCCACTCTACCTCTGTTAGATTTGTTTCTATCAATTATTCCTCAGCCCCTCTCCAAGTGTCTCTATCTTTATCTCTGTCTTTCTCTCATCTGTCTCTCCCTCTTCTATAGACTTAACTGTGTTTCTGCCACCATAAAACATGTTCCTCTGATTCTAAATTACCTTTGGGTTCTCTTTTCATTGCTCTTCGCATTTTGCTGAAAATCTTCAAAGAGTAAACTACAATTCAGTTTTGAATTGCTTCAATAATCATTTACTTTTCAACCCACTGCAATCCAGCCCTAATCCTTACAATACTGCAGAATGCCATTATTGTCTTGCTAAATGCCAAATCCAAAACAGATTTTGGTCTTTTTATTAATGCACTTGATCTGCTTGAGGGTCATCCCTTGTCACTGCATTTCATTTCTTTCTGCTGCTGATTTCCATGGCAGCTCATACGAAAGGATCTCTGACCTGTGCTCACCCCGCCCTCTCCTGCTCACTGGGCCTTTGGCTCTGCCCGGGGCTTTATGCAGACTTCTCCTCTGGCTCTTCCTCTTTTCAGTCTATATTGCTCTAGGGGTTAGCGTGACTATAATCAATTCTTTGGTTCCCAACTTTAGATTACCAGTTTAATCCTTTTCCATACTTTTGGACATATTTCCAGCTCTCCAGGGTGTTTCTACCTGGTTGTACCAAAGGCAGTAGGGTTCAGCGTGTTCGAAATACATTCATCTTTACTAGCCTCTCTGCAACTTCCTCCTGCATTTTCTGTTTGAAGTGCTCTCAAATCCGGCAGTTTAATCAGTCATTTAATCCTGCTGATTTGAGTTATTGTTTCTAAAATTCCTCCCCTTTTTCTAACCATCTCAGCTTTGGCTCCAGCCTTAACATTCTTCACCCAGATGACCTCAAGAGCATTCTAAATGGTTTCTGTATCTTTAGCTCTGTCCCATCTAAACCCTGAAGTTTTAAAATAAAAGTTTGGTTGTATGTCTGTAAGACTCATATACATGGATACAACCAATCACACATCAAAAATATTTGAAAAAAACTTTCATCTGTCTTGAATACGTACAGATTTTCTTTACGGTTATGTTCTAAACAATTTCATAAAGCAACTATGTAAACCACATTTATGCTGCATTAGGTATAGTAAATGATCTAGAGATGATTTCAGGTAGGGGAAGTATGTGCAAATGCTATATCATTTCAAAGTACCTGAGTGTGTGGGGCTTGGGGTGTCCGTAGGGCCCTGGAATCCAAACCCAACGAATATAAAGAAACAGCCCTGTCTCAAAATGAACACTGAATACGTGATTCCCTCATCTACAAATCCTGTGGTGATTAAAGATGAAGGACTAATCCTACAAAATCTGAAAATACACCTCAAAACTGTAATATCTAAAGCAGCGTGTAGCACAGACGTAGAAAAGACAGTGAGACAAAATAGAGTGGGCTCCCAAAGTTCACCTCCCATTGAAGAAAGTTCTTGTACTTGAAATGAAGCCACAACAATTCAGAACTGTGTGGACATTCCAAAACAAGAAAAACGATTGGCGGTGGAACGGAATAGCTTCTACTGCCTCTTTACTCAGCGTCTTTCTTTCAAAGGCTGAAAAAGCAGCACAAAGCGCTCTCAGGAAGTGCTCCCCCTAGAGGCCAAAAATCCAGGGCATTCTTGTTGGACTGCGACAGCTGAGAAGCAGAAGCGTGTCCGTCATCTTGATTGATTAAAAATATTCCTTAAGCAAACAAAGCGAGAATGCAGGGGCTATTACTGAGGTAATCATAAAATAAATATCATCCATGAAAGGATATCTCCTTCAAAAGTTGTACATTACAAGAGCTTCGGTAAAAGAGGAACAATGGTTTCTGTGAATTATTTGCTTTGTAATTAATAAAGACTAAATTCTCTTCCTCAAATGTTCCCTCCAGGGTTAAATTTTAATTCATCCACTCTTCCACCAGCCAGTGTTTACTAAACAGATGCTCGTGTGCCAGGGATTGTGAAGACAAAAGATCACTTTTACCTCGGTCACTAACTCCAAGGAACTTCAAATTTAGCCAATGAGATTTCATCCTTTCATACCACGTGTAAACCCCCTCTACCTGGCCATTTCGCTCAGTCTTCTCAAACAGTATAAAAGTATTTTAAAATTATTCTAAGCTGCTAATATTATACTAATTTCTAAAATAACTAGAAAAGTCAAATAAAAACCACAGTCTGTACTTACTAAGGATATACTTAGATCCTTAAAGAAAACTAAATACATGAATATTTAGTTACATGAATATTTAGTTAGAATATTTAGTTAATACATGTTATTAATTTGATAACAAATACGATGTTGATTATTATAATTTAAGAAGATAAAGTATCAGCTAGACTAGTACTTTTCCTTCGGTTCCCTTTATTTATTTGTGTAGGTTTTTTCCCCCAAATTTTACCCAGGGACGATAAACTTAAGTGAAGTAGTGAAGTACTCAAAAATGGCATTTCTAAAACTGGAAAGGAAGTTCTGTAGTTTACTTATCCTGTAACTAATAAAAGAGTATTAAAAATAGCCACAACTGTATCAATACATAAGTAGTAAGGAAATATAGACTTGGGGAAAAAACGAGTGTCATTAATAACTAACACAGACTTCAGTTAAATCTTGAAAAAAAATAATGAATTATTATTTGGTATCATCAAGTTAATTGTGAATCCTGGAAGTTTTTAGAAAAGCTAAACATTAATAACCTTTCATAGCACATCCATTGCATGTGAGCTCAGTAACCACATTGTTGAGGAGATTATTCTACATCACCAATTTAAATGGTCTTCTAAAGAGTCCACAAGAAGCTTTCGACATCCTCCCATACTGTGAAGTTTCCTCCGCGCCAGGCCTCTGGGTTGCCCTGAGTCTGAGACCCATGCTGCCAGGACCACATGTACAGCAATATTTTGAAATAAAAATTCTCTCCACTTTTTAAAAAAGTAAAAGATTAGGGCTGGGGATTTAGCTCAATGGTTCTGGAATCTGCCAGGCAAACACAAGGTCCCGAGTTCGATTCCCAGTAGTATATACCACAGTTCCAGGCAGGGTGGCTCAGGCCTGTAATCCCAGCACTTGAGAGGCAGAGGCAGGAGTCATCTGAGCAGTTAGAGATGTAAACAAAACTCCTCATGCTGACTCTCATGAAAAGCAAGATTAAATAATACCTGTCATAAAGGGTGCAGTATATGGGTAGAAATCACCAACATGGTTTCAATGCAGGATGCCAGCATTATCTTTTTTTAAAGTATTTGCCCAGAAATTCATTGATAAGAGATCATGTTCTGCCTAACATAGTTTTGAGTAATTTTTTGTTGTTTTTTTTTTTTGAGACAGGGTCTTATTTTGTAGTTCAGGCTGGCCCTGAGCTCAGCCTTGAACTCATAGCAATCCTCCTGCCTCTGCCTCCCAAGTGCTGGGATTACATACATGAGCCACCGCACCAGGCACTGTGGTATATGGTACTGATTGCTGCTGGGCATGAGTCTCCACACCCAGCATTGTTGTATGTGGTTACCAGGGATCAAACCCAGATCCTTGCACTTGCAAGACAGGTACCAAAACCACTGAGCTAAATCCCTGACCCAATGAGACATATTTAATATGCCATTCTATCAAACTTTCAGAGCGTTAGAGTAACTGAAAATATTTTGTAAGACAAAGGAAAACTAAGAAATGTTTTCTTTCCTCCTGGCAAATTAGTATTTTGAGTGTCCTAGAGAGCGACTAGTCATTGGGACACTGTCACAAAGTAAAAGCCACGTAAATGAGGATGAGCCTTTCCTGTTGTGTCCAATTGTACTTCTTCATGTATTTGATTCTTTGCAAAAGTTTTATGATTATTGAGCAATCAATAAGGTTTTGCAATTGATCTGTACTATTACTTTTCTCTCAGATACACTTATTCTCTTAAAATAGAACAAATTATAGTTGTTCCAACTTTGAGGTAGAAAATTAGGCAATAGATAAAGGTATATGAGATGCTGATGTTAACATAAGTGAGTTTACACCTGAATTTCAAGTGGCGAATTTTCAGTAAATAATTAGTACACAATAGATTGTATGATGGTTATGGTGCAATATTTTATTACATTGAATAATGTGTTATGATATCTGTTTACACTAAGAAACTTACAAGTTCCAGAGAATAATAATCATAAAATCCACTGATGCCTCCCTTCTCATCCTCCTCCCTTTTCTCTCTCTTTTAAGATAATGTTTTGAAACAGTAGCAGGATTGGACTGTGGATGACGCAGCCCAGCCCATGTGCTGGGCTCTTAACAACTGAATAGCTCTCATTTGATTACCAAGAGGGTTTGGTTGTGGTCAAACAGCACCTAGTCAATTCACCTAATGTCTTTCTTCCTTGATGTGTGCTCCCGACATCTATGTGTTGGAAGAAGCAGACACTTGACTTTACTTCTCACCTATTTAGAAACTTCACTGTAAAAGTTTCATGATACTTCTACTTATTTAAATTGTGCATTCTGTGACATCCGTCTTGAGGAATATTTTATGTGCTGTTGAAATTTCAGGCGTAGCTCTATGATCTGACGATAACGTCAGTGAGCACATTTCAAAAAGAAAGGAAAAATGGAAATGTCTTAATTGTGAAAAGATGCGACACATTTTCTTTCATGTTTCTGATGAGGTGTGGCTCCTCGTTTCATTAGAGGGGTCAGGAATCAAAGGAGGTTGACAGTTGGTTGATGTGTGTGTCTAGCCACTAAATCATTGTATTCATGCAAAGACCTCCTAGGCGCTCCCATTAAACCCCATTCAGCTCCTGAGGTAATATATGTACTGTAGACTGGGCAAATTCTCACAAATGCAGTCTTCTAGGCTTTCCTTGTAGGGTTCTGTACGATTATAGTGGGAGCTCAGAAACCAGAGTGTTGAGTGAAAATGAAGCTGTGTGAAGATATCTACAGTGTGATGTGATAGTCTATAGGGCACGTGTACATTAAATTTTACTGAGAAGTACGTACTAAACTCACTGTTGGGACTGTCTGGGAAAGATTCAAGAGTGACAGGGTGGAGGCAGTTTGCCAAAGGGGACTGTATTTCTAAAACTGTTTAGCCATTTGTGTTTCTTAAAGATGTGAAATCTATTTGGGATGGGGTATTATAGTATCCTCTGAACATCTCTGATATTTTTTTCAGTTCATGAGTAGACAAAGTGAGAGAGACAGAGAGAGAGACAGAGAGAGAGAGAGAGGCTTAACTGTAGAGAATCTGCCTGAGTTTAAAGCTGCCATTTCCCTCGTGACCAGGGACAGAGTTAACGTGTTTCACTTTCGTACTCTGTAAAACGATGTTCATGAACAGAGCATGCTCTCCTGACCTGTAAGAAGCAAATGGGACAGCACACAAAAAATGCTAAGAATAGTGCTAGTATTTTTTTTTCATATCTGTATTTTTTCTTTGTTGATCTTCTTTTTTAATTCAGATCTTTATTGGTAAATGAGAATCAAGGGCTAGTATTTTTTTTAATTACAATGAGCAATTATTTTTTTAATACCTTCAATTTTTCTGGAGATTTGTCTCTTTTGAATCAAAAGAACTTTTATAGGAAGAACAGAAAGAGGATGATTAATGGGTGCAGAGTACAGGTGGGCACAGGAAAAGCTTCTGATATTCTATAACACAGTTGAATAACTGTGGTTACAATAATTAATTCAATATTGTATAAAGGCTAGTAGGGGGTTTTGAATGCTCCCAACCCAAAGTGAGGCATGTACGGGGTGTAAACATACAATTACACTATCTGATTGTTACATTTTGTATACAGGTATTGAAATTTTTATATCCTACCCATAAATATATACAATTGAAACATATCAGTTTAAAATGAAAATATGTGCTTAAAATAAATAACTTTTATGGAATAGATTTATTACTAGAAAAATATGCATACCAATGTGCACATAAGACCATTACAAATGTGTTTAATTATTTATGGAAGCTACAGAACGAGAACTTCGTAAAACATTTCCAAATTTCATCCCAAGTATCAAGAAGGTGCCTCCTTCCCACTCACTACGGTTCTTCTCTGTCATTCGCCCGCACCGCAATTCAGCTCTCTCATCTTTCTCTCTTCTGTTTTACACTCCATCTCTTTTTAGCTCTGAATGTGCCCAGCACAACCCAAACAGTTTGGAACACAAGCGCAGTGAGTATGCATTTCTTGCTCTGGCGACAGTGGCTTTAGTCTTAACTGAAAGGCTGGGTGGATAATGTGACATGTGCTTTACTTTCAGCAGACTTGTTAATATCAGCTCTGAATTTTTCATGACGGCTTCGGTAACCTGTAGCCTGGAGTTGAAGCTCTGGGGGTTTCCACCACAAAGAGGTGGATCAGCTGAGCTCTCACTTCCCATCTGGCCCTGGGTGACAGGGACAGCGAGGGGGCGGCAGGAAACCCGGAGGAGGACAGCGCCGATGTGGGACAGCCTTTGTTGTGCATCAAAGGCTGAACATGTGCTGTTGTGTGGACGTATCTTTGAGACACTTGTGTGTCGCTGGCTTCAGAATATACTTAGCCGATGTGTTTGACTTTAGAGTCACAAGAACAGCTGCTGCCCGTGTAAGTAATACCCTCTCACACAGTGGCACCCTGATTTGCCAAGCCAGATTGAGGACTGCTCCCGGTGCCTGTTGTGTGCAGCCTGGCATGCTTCTTATGTCCCCACACAGGCAGGCAGCCACGTGCGACACACACACAGACACACACCGTGGAGATTTGGGGCTTCTTGAAATTGAAAACCATCGACCCAGCTTCCCCAAGGTAACAGAGTGAACTCAAGCTTCTCCTGAGGGCTGGAGTTTGTGTCTAAAAGTTTGGGGGTGTAGGAAACTCAGATGTACTCACAGCTGAAAAAGCAGATTGGTAAAACAGCTTTTTAGAAAAGAAGATAGAATTTGAGCATTTACCTTTTTCGAGTTATAGCATTTTTTTACTGAAATATACAGCATGGTTGAAAATTACAGTGAATGTTTAAAATCGTAAAATTACAGTAAAAGACACTTTGCTCCTAACCTCCCTCTAGGTAACCCTCCTCGCCTTGAAAGCATTCACCCATCATTCTTGCCACTTTGGGAGCAGTTCTGGAAATCTTCCTTCATGAGTGTCTTTAATTGTGTTACTATGACTGCCTCGATGGCTCGGACCAATTCAAGTTGTTTACTTTGCATGATCATTTGGACACTGGGAAGGAACCAGAACAGTGCCACCCTGGTGAATACATCCAGTGAGGACACACTGTCACGTGTCTGACAAGCCTGCCTTTCCACTGGACGGCACTCAGCAGCAGCCCGCGGAAGTTTGTTTGTCTCTCTGTTTATTTGTTTCTTTTAGTCACACTTTGTAAACAAACTTAATAAAGACTTCTAATACTGCTCCAGGAAAAAGCAAGGATGGTGGGATAAGTGTGTTCAAAATGAGGAGGTTAAAATCAATGTGTCTTTCACTGTAATAATTTTTTTGGAATTGAACATTTACTGTGAATATTGGTCACACGTCATGTATTTACGCATGTGAAGTTGGATCCTGATGTACTTGTTCACTATATTCTGGTTCTGTCAGTAACCATGGTGAGGAAATAATACTCAGGAAAAAACAACACTTGGGGAAAAAAAAAAAAAAAAAAAAAACCAATTTGGTCATTGACATTCTCCCATCCCGAATGAGAAACCACAGAAATAAGCGACGAGCTCTGTAACTACTAGAAAGTTTCATAATTCTTTATTGGTAGAAAGAACCAGAATTCTCTGAACTAATTCTTGTGTCAGTTTTCCTACCTTTGGCCTCAGTTTACCACATCAGAATCGTTTGTTGTTGATGTTCCTGAGGGGTGGTGATGGCAGTGTGAAGAGCTCATCAGCATTTACTAATGCTCTTGTATTTTAGAAGATCTAATACAGGTTTGTCTTTCAATATAAAATTTGCATCCCAGGCGTATAACTGTATATTTACAGCAAAGTGATGGGAGCAAAATAGCTATACGTATTTGATACAAAACAGTTAAAATAATCAGCAACTCACTTTGCAATCCTGAAGTTGGTACCCTTGGACGATATCATCTAACCATATAGCGGTGGTCCTAAGAAACCTGCATAATAATATCGCGTTTATCTTTACTCAGACCAGCCCATTCACAGTCCTGCAAGAGTGAGGACTGATGAGGCAGTGATTCGCATTTCCACTTTCTATATTTTATTATGGAAACAATGAGTGATCACTGAAGCCCAGGTTTTTCTATGACACTTACTCATAGCCAGCATCCGCCTGAGAAGTGCTCATGCGAAGCCCGACAGAGCTCCCCCGAAATGTCCCACAGGACAGCCCCTCCATTCTCTCGGCTTCCACAGCGCTAATCCTGTGCCTTTCATACAGAGATTACTAACTACCTTGCTTGATTATTTGCAGATGGCATTAGCTCCAGATTGACTTCACATCAAGTTTGAGCTCCATCCCAACAGTTCCAAGACTGGGGAACTCATCTTAGCTCCTTGGAGTCTAAATTTCCTCATGGGGACCTGGAGCGGCAACGTTCACCACTCAACACTGCCGGGAATCAGCGGGCTCCGGGCCGAGGGGCCAGCCAGCGCCTGCCGGACCGAGGGGCCTCCCTGCGCACCTCCTTCTCCCCCACAGCGGCAGGACTCTGCGTTATTATCTTCACAGCCTTCGGTGATTCTTAGCAACTCAGCTCACCTAGAGTGGGCTAAAAGAAATTCTTAACGATATCCTTCATATATACTAAAATCTCCGTTCTTGGTAGGAATTCTATTTATACAGTCTGAGAAGACAGTTATAGCTTAGAAATATAACTTCACACATTGTCCTCTCGTCTCCAGGAGAACAAAGTTTATAAAAATTTATTTTACCTTCAACTGCTAAAAGTTACCCCTTTCCTTCAAACCTGAGGCTTCTCTCACAGGTACATAAATGAATGAATGGACTTTCTGCTTCAAGTTAAAGGAGTATAATTTAACTTGAAAATAGTCACATGTAGATTTCAGAGTCCATATAAATAATTCCACTGTGCCTGTTCCCAAATTATGTTCTATATATTCATTAATTAAATACATTCAGGGTCTAGAACGTAGCTCAGTGGCACAGTGCCCAAATGGCAAGTGGCAGGCCCCGAGTTCAATCCCCATTACCAGAAAACCACAACAAAAATGAGGGTAGGCTCTGAACAATCTATTCAAAGGTGAATTACTTGCCAGATATAATTCTAAGTACTAGAATTCTACACAGTGTACACATACAAACTTCACACTTCCTAAGGATTAATCTTTTAGTCAAAGAAGGAACACCAAATTCAGATAATATCAGTAATTAATGATACATGGAAAGAGAAAGAAGGCAAAGGGATGCGGAATGATTGGGAAGGACAGTGAGTACGCACAGAAGCACTAGAGAGAGAAGCTCCTACAAAGGAGGTGGTAGTCACGTCGAGATATAATTGATGGGAAGGAAAGAACTGTGTGAACGTCTAGATTCCAGGCAGAGAGAACAGCAGGTATGAGATTACTAAAAAAAATAAAGATGTCTTGGCCAGGGATTCAGCTCAGTGGTTCCGGCGCCTGTCTTGCAGGCACAAGGGCCTGGGTTCGATTCCCCGGTAACCACATACCTATACTCGGTGTGGAGACTCACCCCAGCAGCAACCAGTACCACATACCACAGTGCCGGACGTGGTGGCTCACGCCTGTAATCCCAGCACTCAGGAGGCAGAGGCAGGAGGATTGTGATGTGAGTTTGAGGCTGAGCTCAGGGCCAGCCTGAACCACAAAGCGAGACTCTGTCTCCAAAAACCTAAAAAAAAAAAAAAAAAAAAAAAATAGAGTGGTGGCTTAGGTGGAATCTGTAACTGAACTTTATGTTCTGAGGAGCTGTCTCCCTAGAGAAAGTCCAAGAAAATTTGAATTTGGAAAAACTTCGGACTTCAATCATTTGGCTGCAGTCTTCTAAAATCAGATTTGAGTTTTTGAGCTATTAGAAGAACAAAGGTGCCATTTACTCAGAAAGTACAGACTATGGGAGAAGGTGCTTTGGCGCAGAAGACAGGAGCACTAGGCATATGTGAGGTTGGTGTCTGGTTATCATGCTTTGCAGCTTAGCAAAATATTATCCATGATCAACCTGAGAATTTTTTAGTGTTTAGATGATTCATCAGCCTGAAAATTTCATCAAGACATTTTATTTGTTTTACTTTGTTGTGGTTTTTTGTTGTTGTTGTTTGTTTTTTTTGTTTTTTTAGGTTTTTTGAGACAGGGTCTCGCTTTATAGTTCAGGCTGGCCCTGAGCTCAGCCTCCAACTCACATCACAGCAATCCTCCTGCCTCTGCCTCCCTCGTGCTGGGATGACAGGCGTGAGCCACCACGCCCGGCACTGTGGTATGTGGTACTGGTTGCTGCTGGGCGTGAGTCTCCATGCCCAGTATGATATGTAGTTAACCGGGGATCAAACCCGGGTCCTTGTGCTTGCAAGACAGGCGCCAGAACCACTGAGCCAAATCCCTGGCCCCTACTTTGTTGTGTTTTGAGACAGCGTCTCACTATGTACTTCGAGCTGGCCTTGAAGTCACTGTATAACTCTGGCTTCAGTCATGGGAATCCTCCTGCTTCAGCCTCCTCAGCAGAGACTATAGGCCAGCTAAATCTTCTTCTTTTTTTTTTTTTTTTTTTAGGTTTTTTGAGACAGGGTCTTGCTTTGTGGTTCAGGCTGGCCCTGAGCTCAGCCTCAAACTCAAATCACAGCAATCCTCCTGCCTCTGCCTCCCGAGTGCCAGGCCAGCTAAATCTTATATTTTTTACTGAGACTGATGGATGTGGTTACAAAGGGCAGCATGACACTAATCCTAATCCATATTCCCACAGATTACATATTACAAGAAAACAATTCTTCATCTCTATGAACAATTAAGAAACAAAAAATCTTACCCATGAGTAATGATTTCTATTTTCAACTGATAAGTCAACAGCATACCTTATTTACAAAATGACATCTGTACCTTGTATTATTTTTGCCTGAAGACACTGTCTAGTGTTGTGAAAACATTCAGTTGTCATTATCTTGTCAAAATTAGGCTTAGATAGTTTGTTTCTCTGCCTCGCTCTCTATTAAGGGTTTCTCTTTATTAGTGTTCTTATCAACCACAAATGATGTGCCTGGACAGGAAGAAAGAAAGTAGAAAGTGCAGACTGTTGAAGTAAACCAGTGGCCCTCCTTGTTTGGATATGCAGAACTATAGTACAGCACAGTCAGAAATATCGTCAGGGGGTCCTAGTGTTTAGATCTCTTTCAACTTGCACACACAAACACAAGTGTCATCAGACACCTTTCTTTTCTAGATTTGATGGTGTGAGTTTAGCCAGATTACCTAACATTAATTACCTGAGGGCCAAGCCCACCAAAACACAAGGTGAAAAGTCCCTTCGGGTAGAGCTTCAGCTTAAGAGCTGAGCTTCAGCCAACAGTAACAAAGAGACTGTCAGAGGCTAAGAAATGGAAATTGCCAAAGAGATCAGCTTCATGACTGCCTTCCAGGCAAATGTGCAAATTAAAAAATGGTTTCAAAACCCTCTGCAGCTAAAAGGTAAAAAATCTGTGAAGAAGATGCTCATAGATGTCCTGCTCCATTTTTTCCCACTATGTTTATGAAGACAGGCTACCAGCCTTCAGAATTAAATGCAGAGAAAGACACGGGTGCCCGACCAGGTCGTCATTATCTTTCTACACCTGAGAGAAAGATGAAGACTCACCTGTTCACACTCCCTTCTCCAGTTAGCCTTGGCAGAGCCCGAGAAAGCAATGACTCCAACTTGTTCTGGGCAGCCTGGGTTTTAGCTTCCGAGACTCACCCACTAGGGTTGGAGACAGCAGGGAGAGAGCACCTTGGACTACATTCCAGCAACACAAGGAGACTGAAAGAAGTGTAAACATACGTACGTTCCCAGCCAGCAAGTTCATGGTAGCATGATTTAAAAGTAAGTTTAAATTGTTAATTTGTGTGCCCTTATGTGAAAGTTGCAAAGTTGGAAATTCACAAAAATATTGATATTTTGCTCTTCAAGGGTTAAAGAAATAGATGGATAGAAGCTGAAATGTACCTGTCTTTTTCTTGTTGTTCACCAAGCAAAGAACGATGGTATAGTTCTAATTATGACTTGGTTCAAAAGATGGCACAGTATTATAATAAAAGCCACCAGATGTCACTGTTACAGGTTATATTTGAGTACATTCTAATCTGTAAACATGGGAGCTTTTTATTACTCAGTTTGAAGGAACTCTGAGTTTTAATTTTGCCACCAAGAAAATAATGTAATAGGGTCTTCTTACCGTGCATGAATTTCCCTCCCAGCTGGTTGTTGAATTCGCTATTATTCTTTGGTTATTTTTACAGTGACTGTATATTTAATCAGGGAATAGGAAAGATTTTCCCACCAGTAAGGGGGCTATTGGGAGCCTTCCTTTAAAAGATTTAATATACAAATAGGACAACTTCTTATTTCCCTGAGGTGGATAGGGGTGAAGATAGACCAATAATTCCTAACTGATTCAGTAGGGTCAAATATACAGTAGACACAGTGATCTTTCTACACTGTTTAGAAAGTGAGTTGCTCCTACAACATGTAGTGAAGGCAGCTGGCAATTAACTGAATACATGTTCCATGTTCCTGACACTCACTGTTCAACAGTTGAGATCAGCTTTACCTACCTTACCTACTTCCTAGACCTTATATTCAGGCCACAAGTCCTTTTAAGCATGCCTCACAGAAATACATTACTAACTAGTCTTGAGCAAAGCAAAGAATTTCATAAGGATTCCTGTCTTAGGAGCAGAATAATGAGAAGGGCTTTGGAGCATACAGTCCGAGAGGCTGGGGCACCCAGAAACTCACACCTACAAGGGAGCATTTATACCACCTGCAAAGAGAGGCTTGTTTTGTGCTGCGCTGTGATATGAATCATGAGGCATTGAGAGGACCTCCCAGTATCATATTCAGGACTGAATTGTAATGTTCAAAGAAGCAGAACTTATGTTGTTATGTTGCCATAGATCAGCCAAACCTACACACAAAAGGTAGGGAAACATCTTCAGGAACATTTGGAGAAGTGGAAATGTCCCTGCCTGCCATGAGAACAAGCAGTAACAGCCACAGAACCTGCCTGGTGCGCGGTGCGTCTGTGGAATGTGGTTCAGCACCCCGGGAACTTGGCCTCTCTGCCCTGAGCCCAGGGCTAGGGCTGAGTTATCCAGGTAAAATCAAGATCCTTCTTCACTGGTGGCAAAATATTTACCCCATGAGATGTCTAATATTCTAGAGTAAGAATTGTTGTGTGTAGCACTACGAAAGTGGCTTGACGTGATTATATTTAAGTTTTATAAATTTTAATGTTAGTTTAAAAACAGGAACAGGCTGATGTACTATTATATTAGAATTGCCATCATGAGGGCTTGTGTAAAAATGCTCCCACTCTACACTTTTCTATTAGGAGAAAAAAAAAAAAAAAGCAATAAGGAAATGAAACAGTCTATTGTCCAGATCTTTCCGCCTTTTGCTTCTCTGGGAAGTCCTCCAATTTCAAGCAGGTTTGTGTGAACTCTGGATCTGAACTAGACTCAAACCATTGTCCTTGCCATTTATTTCTACTTCTTTGGTTCGTAATCCTTCCACTGCACTTGTTCTGGCTTCCGGCTTCTGGCTGCCTCTGCCGTGGGCCCATTGCCTTCAGCCATGACGCCGTCCTGCGCCTCACAGAGACCACAGTCTCTACCTTTGTATCCGGCTTACTGCCTTCAAACTCACAGCCACATGTAAGTCACACAATGAAGATAAAAAACTAGGGAGATCTTTAAAGGATTTCACACAGAGATAAGAATGACTACCAATCATATTTTACTTTAAAAAGTTTGTTGAGGCCAGATCCCATTGTATCATCCAGGCTGGCTTCAAACTCACAGGGACTCTCTTGCCTCAGCCTCCCGTGTGCTAGGATTACAGACATGTGTTACCATGCCCAGCAATGATATTTTATTTTACTATATATGTCTTTAAATAATTACATTGCTGCAAATTATCTAATTTGATTGACGAGAACCTATGATCCGTGATTCTGGGTATAACAGAATTATAGCAGATGCAAAATCGAGACATAAGGACACAACTTACAATAACTATCTTTAACTTGCTTTCTGAAGCTTGTCCTTACAACTGTCTTACGGGGGCAAGAATCCCTCCTCAGCTCCTCCCAGTCAATCCGGGTTTCTTCATGGACTCTGATGGCCCCTCTGTGAACCACTGGTCCTCTTGTCATGTCAGTGGCTGTGGGAGACTTGTTTTCTTATCTGCTTGTCTGTTATTAACCTCTCAGTTTCAATTCTAGGACTGATTTAAACTCAAATGAGCCCAAGCAGAAAGGGCTGACCACACACACCAGCCGACAGTTTGCTGCCCCCGTGAGAGTGTGTTTTGACACTAGTTTGGTGGCAGAAGCCGATAAAAGTTCTGTAACTGTGCATACATTTTCCAGGAAACAACCTGTTGATAAATTCAGACACTGAGCAAGAAAAGAAAGGTCAAAATATGCATTAAAAATCAGGGGTGCTTAATTCCGCTGTTGGAACTAACTTAAGGTAACTGCTGATTTTCTGGCAAAAGTATCGAGATTCACAACCATCAACCAGAACTGGCATCCTGAATGCTGTGCCTCAAGACTGACTTCCTCTGGGAATTCCTAACTAATGTCGCCTCCTCCTGTTTAGAGGGCTGCAGGGTAGTTACCGGTCGGTCTTCTCTCTTCACCCTCACAACACAGCTGATCCAGTGCAGGATCATTCAGACACAGAGTCACTCAAGGCTAGAAAAATATTCAAAGTGACATTCAGCGGCAGGTAAGAGATAATCTTCAAATTATAAATTACCTGAGTCTGGTGTCCAGGCCCTCTGAGCTGTGCTAATGTAGTAGCCATTAGCCACCACTGACTACTAAGCATTTGAAACGGGGGCATCAGGTAAAGATCTGCTGAACGTGTAACATGCGTGTCAGATCTGAAAGGTTTGGCACAAGGGCAGAATGTAAGTTATCTCGCTAACAATTTGGTATGAATCACTTACTGAAACATAACACTTCCAATATGTTAGGTTAAATCAAATATACAATGAAAATTTCTTTCTTTTTTTCCATGTGCAGTTCTGGATGTTGAGTCCAGGGCCGCAGGCACGTGAGGCAAGCTCGATACTGCTGAGTCACTGTGCATCCCCAGCCCTCATTTTAATCTATTTTAAGGAGGCTACAAGCAAATTCCAAGTTGCATGTTACTGGCCTTGCACTTGTATTATTGGATAATTCCATAAAGCTCCAGCAATGTTCCCAGCCCATCATCAGCTTTTAGGAATATATTGGCTTAACTAGGGATCTTGGATTTGAGCAAACCCAGGTTATATTCTAGTGAACAACTAAACTAGCCAAGTAACATAACATCTTCACTTCAATTTCACCAGCTACAAATAGACAATATGGTGCCCGTCTACCTCACATGGAAATCAAATGAGGCCATCAACTTCTCATGTTGCCTCACACGTAAGAATTGCTCAGTTCTAATTAGAGTTATTTATCTGCTTCCTTCCTATTACCAAGGGACTTTGCTTGATGTTCCTGGATTCATTACATCTAGACTTAACAAGTAGAAACCTTAAGCCCCCTCAGTATTATTTTCTCATCTGACTAAATAAATCCTACCTTACTTTGCTAGATATCTGTTCCAGGTTTCCAAGGAGATTAGGCCTCATTGTGGATGTAACATACTTACAGATCATGCCTAGAAGACCTACATTCATTACAGAAATACATGTAGATATTAAATAGCTGGTATATTAGATAAATTTAACAAGATAAATAATCTGACATGGAAGAGAGAATTTGACATAAATGTCATCAACTAATATGACTGAATATTTCATTGAATAATCTCTCGTTTTGGTTTTAACGGAGCTGTCCAATGGGACAGCTCACACAATCAAGACCCACAAACACAATGCTAACAGGTCATGTCATTTCGCTGTTCCAGAAACAATGCCCAGGGGCTCTGCACCTAGAACACTGCATGGAATCCACTGAGCTGAACCTCAAACAGCTCCAACAGCCTGAGAGAGATCAAATGCAAAGCAGCTAAGATACCCAAAGAAGGAATCACTGCACAACAGCAGGAAGAGAAAGTCTCAACTGTGGGCTGAGAAATCCTGTGAAGGTGAAAATCAAGCATCGTAGTGCAGGTTTGAGCACAACAAAGAACAGCATCTTGTTTGCAAATCTCTTCATTCTAAAACTAGCGGGTAACTTTAGAAAACTGAAAAAGGCAACTGCATGGACATGAATGACTCACTGAGGTACAACTGGATGTACTATATGGAGAGATAATATGGGAAAATGAAATTTGGATGGGGGTTTAGTTGCTGGATGCTGAAGTTACCACAGGGTTTTCCAAAAAGGAGTGCAGAGATGCTGTGGAAATTCTGTCATTAGAGTTAATTCACCTTATATTTGAAATGTGTTTTTGTTTCTTTCCTTTTTTTCAGCACTGAGGATTGAACAGAAGGCTCGACACTGATCTACATCCCCAATCACTGATTGATTGATTTTGAGACAGGTTCTTAATAAATAGCTAACTTGACCAGGCAGCGCATGAAACTACAGTCCTCCTACCTCAGCCTCCCAGAGGACTAAAGTTAAGGCCTATGTCACCACACACAATGCTGTGTTGTTATTATTAATGCTACTAAGGCTCACGCCTTGGATAAGTACAGAAACATCCTACCACAGCAGAGAGGGAAGGCAGAGATTTGGATTTTAAACTAGACCTCAGAGCAGTAGCCACATGGCCACCCCAATGCCGGAAGGCAGTTCTGCAACAAAGCGGGGAGGACACAGGCTGTGGCAGCTGGACCGCAGGAGATGGCTACTTAGAATCCAGTCAGAGGACAGCAGCCACTGGGTGGCCCAGTCAGAACAGGGCTCCTGTTTCTCAGTAGCACAGAGGAGAAAGGCCAGAGTGAATACTCCAGAGCATCTGTCAGAGAGAATGTGACTGGACGAGAGGTCTCGACCTAGGCCTGACCTGACCCCACCGGGACGTTCAGCCATGTGGGGAGGCATCTTCTCCAGGGCAACTGGAAGTAGCTGGGTATTCTCGACTTCGAGTGGGTAAAGGCCAGCAGAGCTGCGAGCATCCTATGACACACTGGACAGTGGTCTCAGCAGATGGCTGTCTGGCCTCATATGTCAACAGGATGGATTCTGGGGGCAGATTTCCAAGACAATAATTGGAGAGAAAGTAAGAACATCGGAGTCTCAGCTGCACTACCAGGTGGGGACCAGATGCCAGCGCAAACTGAACCAAAAGAGGTGAGGACGTTGCTCTGCACAGTAAGAGGCAGCACTACAGCCCCAGGTGCTGGGCCAGAAGTGCTCAGAGCCATGCGGTATAGGCAAAGTTACCAAATCTGTGTTCCTCTGTAAGTTTCTTCACTACTGGCTCTGTAACCCAAAGCAAGTGATTGAAACTTGGCGCCCTCGTCAGCAAAGCTGACATAGTAGCCAATGTTAGAGACGGTGCGAAGCTACCAAGAGGTGATGTATCTAGAACGCCTGCCACAGGACTTGGTGCATCACAGCACAGCTGCCGCACTGTCCCACGTGCCCACGGCAACCCAGGAAATGTCCTCGGTCCTCACCCAATGGGCGTTTGTGACACATGCACACCTCGCGATCGGCCCCTTCCTCCTGAACCTGTCCAGCGGGTTTCCTGAATCCGGAACTTCTGTGGTTTTCTATGAAGTCCTTTGATCGCTCCCAAACTCAGTTGCAAGTCCTCTACATTGTTATATGTTTTGTGTTTATTGTATTAATCTCTTCCTTCTCCCTTCCCTGCTCCTAAACAGTCCCCTTGCTGTATTGCTCAGTGCTACAGTTATCCCTTAGCTCCGGGACGTCTTGTCTGTTCCAAAGGCCGCTGAGGCTCGGCATTTCCAAACCAAGTCCATTAATCCTATTTCTCTCTGCCCTCCTTACACCTGGAAGTGCGCCCCTTATTTCACCGAGTTATTCACCGAGAATCTTGACGTCTTGTTCTCCCGCCGCCATCGCAATGACCTTGGCTTTCCGGATCCTGACTCCTGCACAGCTCACGTGTCCCCACACTGCTGCCACACTTCGTTGGTCCCTTCAGACTCTGGTCTAGATTATTCGTGATCTCCACCGATGCTACTACCACCTTTCCCCTTTCTTCTTTCATTATAGGGATAACTCTGAGACCTGGGCTCTGCTCACATCCTTTCAATGGCTCCGCACTGCCCTTTGGACGAAGCTCAAGCTCCGTAACTGTGACCACAAATCCCTCGTTCTGCCTCCAGCCTCGCAGTGGCCCTGGAGCCTTCACATCAGATCCAAAAACAGATCTGTCTCTCTCTTCAAAGAGTCAAGATATCTGGGCCTTCCATCCTCCCACAGACCATTCACTATGCTTTTTTTTTTTTTTTTTTTTTTTTTTTAAGTGCATGTTTGCAGTATGGCTTTTATAATCAGCTCGCGGTGTAGTCCATGGACGTGACACTGCTTGTTTCATGTTTAAGTCCTTTTCTCTCTTGGCACAAAGACTTTCCTCCATGTTCCGTACCCCCGCAGCTTCCTGACTCATTTTCATAGAAAGGTCTTCATCTAGAATTCCTGGAGATGCCCTTTCCTGATTCTCAGCACCACCGTGTTATCAGGCTGCGCTGGGCGCCCTGCTTCTCCATTGCTGTACCACCTGTCGCGTTTTATTGCAATTGCTGCTTTCTTATCTTTCAGCCGGCAGCGTTCCAACTCCACGGGGACCAGAATGGCATCTCCTCGCACACGTGTAACTCCACTGCCCACCACACTGCCCGGAACTTAAGTGAATAAAAAGATTTCCAGGACATGAATGAACAAAATCTAGTTGCATGACTTCTCATCCACTAAAAAGCACGAATTAACTACTGACTGTATTACAGAATTCATGTATGATGCGCACACACTTCAAAAAGTGCTGTGTTGGTTTCAGTGAAAAATCTACTGTCTTCTCTGTGACCATGACACCCAGAGAGTGCAAAGCACGTGACCAGGGAACTCGCTGGGTAGGGCTGCACCCAGCAAACACCGTGCTTTCAGATAAAAAATTATAACCATTTCAGAGATTCGGAAGTGTGAGTCCCCAGTCTCGTGCTGACTAGGAAGAACCACCCACGATCCTGAGTTTCTGAGTCTGTGTGAGTGACCTTATTCAGCTCTTTGTCTGGGATGTTGGGCCTGGTACAGCCACAGTGAAGGCACTCGAGGGTAAATACTTGTTTAAATCAATTATTTAAAGCTCAGGATAGATCAAACTCCTCCTTTTTCATAAAAGTGTAAAGATAACTCTTATTTTCTTATATTCCCAAAGCAACAATGCATTAAAGACATTGTTTCTCATCCAGTATTGCACAGCATTACCAAAACCGAGATATTTTGATGGCAAATTTGCTTGACACTAATAAAGAGGCAAATGGTATATGAAAAGTTAATATGTTTAATCTTTAAACTTATTGTTTTTAGAAAAATACCTAAGACTACTACAGTCTTGGGCTGGGTATTTAGCTCAGTGGTTCCAGCACCAACCTTGCAATTTCAACTTCACAAGTTTGAAGCCCGGCACAGAAAGAGAGAAAGAAAGAAAGAAAGAAAGAAAGAAAGAAAGAAAGAAAGAAAGAAAGAAACTATTGTCTAGAGCTCTTCAAGCCCAACCTGCACAACTTATCATGGTCCTACCTCAAAACTAAAAAAACAAAAATCCCTGCGTTTCATAGTCCTTACTACTGAAAAAATAAAATAATAAAGGTTACTGGCCTTATAAGATTTGAATTTTTTTCTGAGATGAATAAACATACTCTATGCCATAAATTTGCTACCAACCAACAAACAGGTTGATCTACATATACATCCAGTAGCTTTCTGAATGTTTATAATATAGAGATAATGTGAACAGTTCCATAAAGGAAAAGTTACAATAAAAGAAGTGATGTGTACATATATAAATATTCTACATTTAAAGAAGCAATTTAACTGCCACTGAGTTTTCCACAAATAGACTAAGGGGAGAGCAGGGCAATAGGGGAAAAAATAAGAATCAAGATATGTCATGTACAGGTACCAGATCCAGTGAGAAATGTCATCAGATTAAGCATCTAAAAATACCAATAAATTTAAAATAATAAAAAAGAACTGAAAAAATAGAAATTTTTAAACATCTCATAAGACACAGTTTTATAGAAATACTATCATGTCACTTGTACATCTTCTGTTTCTATTTTATATTTATATAAAAACTAATGTATAAATTTATCACTTTGTTTAAGACATTCAATATGGCCATAATCCCTTGTTAACTAACACTGAGCCACTATGTTCTTAAATGCATCTTTTCCTTTTGTCTTTAAGGAAAACTCTCTGCTGTAAGAAGTTTAAATATGTGCTGTGAAATATGGTGCTCACTGTTTCAAAGAAATGTCATTAAAACTGATAAGATTAAAATCATTTTCCGCCGTGGCCACTCAGACACCATATGTTAAGGACTCCCTATGTGGACACACACGGGTCTGCAAGAATTCTATACCTTATAGTACTCTTTAAATTTTTATTTAAAAAACAGACACGTAGAGAGCTATCTGATGCTTGAATTAAAGGTCAATGAAACTGTGAAGGCCAGGGTCAAACACAAAGCAGTCAGAGTGGAGTCGAACATCGCCGGTCCTGTCCAGTCATCATTCGCCCGCTCTTTCTACACAGTTGGTAGCAATCAGATACATATTTAATGCGGTCTCATTATATCCTATAAATGCTGGCACTAGAATAATCTCCCCAGGGTATTCGGTGAATAATAGAAAAGAGAAAATGATGAGTACATTTAGCACATGCACCCACAACCTCCAGATAAAAGGCAGCATTTCCCCCATACCGCACCTGTTGTCATAGCTGGCTTAATTACTTTTCATTGTACTCAGTGGCCTGAAATATTTATCATGGAGCCTATAATTTTCCAAATCCAGAGCTGACATCTACTCAAGTGACTACTCTAGGAACTGAAATCTTACTAGCCCCTCCTACTTCTGTGCTTTAGTTACGACTTCAAAGTGCTCAACAAGTGCTTCTCCGGGGAGCTTCATTTGGTTAAGTGAACCGATGCATTAGCAGATGATGGGGTGCTCACCCAGCATTCAAAGGGCGGTGCAGCACACCGCATTGTGACCAGCGGAGGTATCAAAATAATTTAATAACTAAATATTGAAGCATTCACTGGGCTGCAGTGAAATACAAGTGAATTTCAAGGTTTTTACACAGAAGAGCCAGTTAAGAATTTTCCAGTCAATGTTTCTAGAACTTACTCTACCAACAAGTGGATCACAAAACTGAGTTTGATTTCTTTATGTCAACTACAGGTCACACAGTTTGGCTAAGTTATTTTTCTTTTTAGTTATTTAAAATTTGTTTATTTTACTAACAATCTATTTTAATTAACAAATAGGTTTATTACTAAATTTCTGCTGTTTTTCTCAGTGCATATCCAAATGTATTCTTTTCATCCTATTTATTTAATCAAAACATATTTGAACATTTGTATTTGTAATGCTGTACAAACATGAGCTCTCATTTAATCTTCTCATCAGTCCTATGACATCACAATGATTATGTTCACTATTTTACAGTTGAAACAACTGAGGTATAAAAAGGTAGTCTGAAACATAAATTGAACCATTACTGAAAAATAAAGAAAGCAACCACAGCACCGGGAACCTTTGTACTTGGCTCTAGGTCGCTAAGTAAATAGCAGGTTTGGGATCCTAACACAGTATTTTACCCTCTATTCTTAACCTATGTAACAGAATCTCATTTAATTTCATAAGAAAGCATGTATTAGTAGGAAAATAATTTTGTACAAACTTCACTAACTTCATTGGTGAGATAAGTTCAGATGATTAAAGTAGCTTAGTACAAAACAGAGACAAAAATATATTATATATTGAAGCCTAACAACAGTGAGGCCAGGCTTTAGTTCCGGGTCCCAGTGCCTGCTTGGCAAGCACAAGATCCTGAGCTCAGTCGCAAATTAGTTTTTAAAAAAAGGAAACCACGCCTGTTTGTATCTATACATTGATACAAACATAGTGAACACAGAAGTTTCTCAAGACTTGGCTATATTGTCATATATCAAGCATTGGACTCAGGGTTTTTATATTTTACTTTGTAAACAGGATTTTTAGGTAACAAGACCCTGGGATTATTTTACACTAGGATATTTTTGTATGCTATTAATACCTCATATATTCTAGAGGAGTTGCCAAAGTTATTCTTATAAATTCTAGAACAGATGGAAAAGTTCTTTATTTTTATAAATGTAGTTTTATAATCACTCTTTTGTCTTATATACTGTGTACTGTTGACTTGCTTGTCATAGCCTTCTCTTCCAAATCTTCTGTCCATAAGTGGAAAATTAGTATTATGTACTAATTTAAAGTATGAATTTGAGCAATTAGCTGCCTTATTGAAGAAGCGCAGCTGCTGCGAAGTTTGGCCTCAGACACACCGGAGAGATCAGGGTGGAGCCGGCCGCCGCCCCCCGAGCGGGTCGCTACCTGCCGTCCCAACGCCGCCATGGCAGGAGAACACTGACGGGGCACATCGAGAAGACTGATGAAGTGGGACAGATCCAAATGGCGCCGAGGCTCACGTCAGCCTGCTGGATACAGGTCCTAGGTGCGGTGACAAGAGTATGGATGTTTGTTTTTAATTTCCTACTCTCCTTTTTCGGTCATGATTTTTTTTATTTTCAACCTCCACTGGCCGTACTTTCCCTTCCATGGCGAACATCAGTGACATCTTGCAGAACAGGAATCTTACAATTACGTTCTCCAGATCTGCGTGTGTCGTCACCACGTCATCTGGGGTGGGAGGGTTGCACCAACTTCGCTCCAAGTCTGAAACTTGAATATCCTGGAGGATCATAAAAGATAGTCAGATGAGCCGGCAGTTTCTGTGGTTGTTTGTTTGCAGGAGGGTTGGGGGAGGTGTTGGTTTGTTACATTTTTCTGTCAAACTACTGTCTATAAGTGGTAGTACTTTGTATTTCTTTGGTCTCTTGTTTCTTTTTGTTTTTGCGGCACCAGGGATCGAAATCGGGCAGATTTTGTATTATATTTTCCAGACTTGCGAGAGCAGAATGAGGTTCACCAATGTCAGTGGAGTCTTTCTGCTGCACCTGCCTTTACACTGTGGATTTACACTCTAATTTTAGTCCATTTCTCAGGAAAGTCACAGGGGTGCAGGAACTCAAGCCTTACCTGCCACTGTACGACAGCTGAGCACGTTGGGCAAGGCTGAGAATCTTCAAATGTCCTCCCTCCCGGGCCCCTGCTGTCGTCGGTGATTACCACCCCCCCACCTCACTGCTCCCTGCTCCCTGGGCTCTGCTCATGCTGTGTCTGGGCGTCCTCCTCCAGGGGAAGCTGATTTCAGGATCACTTCACTTCTGATGAGCAGGTCTGTGAAAGCATGCCATGTAGAACATCAGCGTGTGGAGCAACCATGAAAATGAGATTGCCCCATGGCTCTGCTAGGTGACGTAATAAATACAGGAAGCCACTAGAGCTCTTCGGTGACATTTCGGTATCAGGAACACTATAACTTCAAATTGGCAGTTCGGCTACTCAGATATCCTATGGTAGTGGTTTTGCTTATTTTATTTTGGTTTGATTTTACCAAAGAAGGAGGCTGGAAATGTGATCCAGACTGAGTTACCCGGCGCTGTTGCTACTTTGGACTGAACAGTTCTCTGTGGGAGGGTACTGGGCAGTACCCTTCACCTCTACCTACTAGAGGCCAGTAGCAGCTTCCAGAATCCTCACAGTCGAAATTATCTCCAGCCACTTCTCCTAGGTCCTCTGTCAAAACCGTGCCAGATGGAAAGTGGTGGTCTAAGGTGGTCAAATAATCCTGGATGAGAAATTGATAGCATTGAATAATAAGTATAATCACTTTTCTTTCACATGTCTTTAAAATAAGGCTGCTGCTGAAAACTACTGGGAAAGCCATTTTTGTATATGCCATACACACTTCCCTTTTGAGTCATAAGTGAAATTGAACTTGATCTCTGCATCGACGTTGTCCAACCCAAAGCCACACGTGCTCACAGACAGGGCTTTTGGAAGGTGACTGGGCGATGGGGTGGGGTGGCTGACTTGCTGCTTGGCGGGCTCTTGTCAGAGGAGACCGGCTCACCACAGCGGGACATGGAAGTGTCTATGTCCCTCCCCAGCCCCCAGATGCCACTCAGATGCTATGAGTTGAGTGGCTGCTCCTCTGTCACAGCCTCTGCTGAGCTGTCCCATCTTGAAGCCAAGGAGTGGAAACCTGTAGAGACTGTAAGCCAAAATAAGCCTCTCCTCTTTTAAGTTGTAGGTGTCCAATACTGTGTCTCGGCTATGGCAAAGTGGCTGAGGAAACACCTCGCCCAGAGACAGCAGGCATTTCTGATTTCACTTTGTAAATGTCCCAGCGGAGCAGTCTGAGATGGGCCACCTAAATACATTGCCATAAGGATATATTTGGTCAGTTTGGGACACAACAGTCCTGGATAATTAAACTATTAGTACTGCCACACCCACTACTGGGCCTGGCATTTTGCATTTCTGGTGCCTCAAAGTTGAATCAGTTGGGAACAGTCCGAGATGAAGTAAGTATCAACTGAACTTCCCTGTAACTTAATGTTATGTAATTTGACTTTCTGTAAAGGCAGAAGTGTACTGTGATCTTTTGCTTCAGTGAAGCATTGTATTACTAAAGTTACACTAGACCATTTAACAAGTTATGCTCAAAATGTAGGATGACTACAGCATGGTAATTTTTATCTTTTGCTCCAGTAAAACCCAAAATGAATACTCCTAGCTGAGGAAAGACTATCATGTGTTTACAGTTTCTTCTTCTATCTTCTATCATTCTCCCGTATTTAAAACACAGCTTCTAAAATAGCTGTGTTGTCTTGGATCTGGTAAGAGAAGGAAGAAAGAACACAGAAAATCACACAAGTTTTTGTGGACTTGCCTTATAAAATGAAAGAAAAGCACCAGAAGACCGAGCTAAGGCACCAGTTTAAAGATAACACCTTGAAGGATTTGGACTCTGTCTTTAAGACTCACGTATGGCTGATAAATTGTGCAGTCTCCCTAGAAGTCAGAATATATAAATCTAGAAGCCAAGATGGAGTTAGTGGTGAATTTTCCTTCCATGACTGTCCAGTTCTCATTAAGGGAACTTCTCCACCAGAGGACATGGTAAGATCTGACTTCGCCTCGTTAACTTGGATTTTGCACGCTGATAGACCACCGGGCTAACGTAGTTAGTCACTGCTAACTACTAACGTAGTTACCTTCTAGGCAGTGACTAGGGTAACGCAGTTACACTTCTCCTGATTGGCAGGAGAATCCGAGAGAATTTTCCATGGTCTCTCAGGTATTTTCATGCCCCACAACAGCCTCAAGTGAGCAATGGCATACTCCTCATGCCAGGAGACACGCTGGCATGTCACCATGGGTGCATAAGACACCCATGCAGTTGCTAATTAATCTTATTTTTTGAAAGTTTTGTAGCTATCATCATCCAATTCTTTTCTCAGCTAAATTTTAGAATACTATTATTAAATCCTACATGTAAAATTTTGATATTGTGTCACTATTCCCTATTTAAAAAAAAAATTCTGTATTTTCTAACTTGTTAATTCCATTTTCAGTTCCTTTCTAATTACATGCTGGCACATGCAGCAGCAGGCGCAGACTGGAATAGCCGATCCTGCTTGCCATGAGAAATCCAGCAGAAGCTCTGCGGAGTCTCTTCCTTCATCCCTGACCATATGACTCAACATGGCAATGGGAAAGGCAAACTGAGGGACCAGACCACTCCAGCACGGAGAACTCGCCCAGGCCCTTGCAAGCATCCCAGCTGCTAAAGTGTTGTCTGACAAAGAGAAATCCAGAGTGCGTAACGGTTAAAGAATATACTGAATAACTATTCCTACCTTGGGACAAACTGCAAGAGAGAAATGGAGCTTGGTTTGCTAATACGCAAAACTATAATGGCCACCAGTTTAAGGAATTAGGCTTGTATGGGGGTGGTCACTCACACCTGTAATCCCAGCATGTGGGAAGCAGAAGCAGGAGGACTGCTGTGAGTTTTGGACTTGCTTGGGCTAGTGAGCTTAGAGCCAGCTTGACCTACAAAGCAAGACCTTTCCCTCTCAGGAAACAGAAGAATTGTACCAGTTCAGTTTAATGATGACCCTGTTACAAGTGTTTGAATAAATTGGAACAATAAATGAAATTTTGGCCTGCTGATATAAAGTTTCCTAAGCCAAATTTCTCTAATTCATGATTCTCTTGTTATCAAATTAAATATTCATTAGACATTATTGAGCTATCACTTGATGATGTCCTGCTAACATGTGAGGTCAGAAGTGTGCGGCCTCTGTCCTCGCCTGCAGGAAGCAGCCACCGTCCTAGCTGCTGTCCTGTCAGGAAGTCCAGGCTTGCTGAGGAAAGTCACGTGGACCAAGACATGACTATCACTGCTCCCATAGCCCATCTGTTCCACCTGGACCAGCTGTGGAGAAAGAAGCTCTCTTCAGAATCCAAACTAGTCAAGCTGAGTGCTCTTTCTCCTGCGGGAGCCTATATGTGCCATCAGAGAGACTACCAAATGTATCCATAGCAGACGCTGAGATAAAAAATCCCTGAACATTCTGGGGATGACCACCTTGTGGGTTTCCTGAATGAAGAGTCACATTATTAAAATTAAGAATGGAAGTATAATTACTGGTCTTACAGAAATGCCAAAGATTATAAGGGAATACCATGTGAATCTGCAGGCCAACAAGCTAGGTAACTTAGGTGCAATGGTAAACTTCTAACCAAGATACCAGCTACCGAGGATCGCACAAAGAGAACTATGAAATCTGAATATAGCTATGAAGAGACTGAATAATTTAAATATCTCTGACAAAAAAAAATAAATAAATACAAGGCCACATCTGGATAGCTTCACCGTGAGTTTTATATGCACTTAAGCATTCACCATGATCTAGTTTTTATAAGATATATTGGAGGTATTTTTAAATTAATATTTGATTGATTTGAAATTTACTAAAAGTATAATAGGGAAATTTTCAAGTGCACTTTCCAAATCACAAATCAGTTATTTCTGTTCTGTTTGCTGGGGTAGCATTCCTTTCTCCACTGATTCCTTGCCCCTTTTGTATAAACTGGAAGGTCATCTATTTTGTTTCATCAACCTATCCATTGGTCTTGTGCCAGTGAAGCACACAAATTAGTTTATCCTAACAACATGTCATAATAGGGTAGAACCCTCCTCCTCATGTCTCCTACCCGCTGCTGCAGCTTGGATCTGGAATAGTAAAGCCTTAGCTCCCAGCTTAGTGCTACTTGCAGGTGGTAGAAGCTGTGGAGGTGGAGCCCAGAGGTAGTAATACTGTGCCCCGGAAGGGGACCCTGGGCCTACTCCTCCTCTTCCTTCCTCTTCTGCCCCCAGCCCTCAGTTGAATGTCTTTATTTCATTATGAACTTATGCACCACAGGCAGTTTTATCACAGTCTAAAAGCATTGAGGTGAACTAGCCCTGGGTAGAAACCACCCCCAGAAGCAAAAAGAAACCTTTCCTCATTCTATTCAATTACCTCAGATATTTTGGTATGGTAACAGAAAGCTAAGACACCCATGCAGTTGCTAATTAAGCTTATTTTTTGAAAGTTTTGTAGCTATCATCATCCAATTCTTTTTTTAGCCAAATTTTAGAATATTATTATTAAATACTACATTTAAAATTTTGACATAATGTCACTGTTCCCTATTTTTTTAATTCTGTATTTTCTAACTTGTTAATTCCATTTTTAGTTCCTTTCTAATTATTGATTGTGAACTTCTTTTGTCCTTTTTCTGATTTCTTTCAACAAAAGATTGTAAATATATTGTTGCATGCATACTCAGCCTTTTCAAATGTGTTCATTCATTCTTTCACTCACATTTATTACGCTCTTGAAATTTTCCAAACTCAAACTAGGGGGATAGCACAACAAGGGCTAGTAATGGAGGCGGGCAGGGGAGGAATGAGCAAAGGGTACTGCGTGCACACACAAGTCTGCCACAGGGCCACCCATTCACATTAAGAACCAATAAAACGAGTGAAAAACTTGCCCAGCTCTGTTGGAGGTGTGGAAATAGTGAGCAGGATGACTCTTCACGGAGCTTACCTGCAAGTAAGAAGATAGATAATAAAAAGTACATTAAATCAGTGCATCAGTTATGCAAAGTGATAAGTTGTTCCATTTCATGCTTTTTATATTTATTAATTTTACCACCTTGATAAATGCTATTTGAATATATTTGCTGCTTTATTAAATGCTGCAATCAACATCTTTTAGTAAAGGTTTTCTTTTTTTATAATTGAAATCTTTATTGGTACATTATATATACATGCCATGGTGTAATAAAAGTTTTCTTAATCTTCTACATCTAAAATCTTAATATAAATTTTTAGAAGTGAGCCACTAATTCAAATGAAATGCACAGTTTATGCTTTAGTACATGTTACCTAATTTCCTAATACTGACTGTAATAATTTATACACCAAACAATAGGTCAATTCTCCTCTGTCTTGTAAAATCTAGGTTCTGTGGAACAGTTTAGTCTTTGCCAGGCTGGTAGACAAAAGAATCACATGGTTTTTGTTGTACCTCCTTAATCTTTGTGAAGGAGAATGTATGTCCCTGTGCCTGTTGCCCATATAAATTTTCTTTTTTGTAGAAGAGATTTCACATTCATATTGTTCTTCTGCGTTACTACTAGAATTTCTTGACCAAATGTTTTCAGCAGCAAGTAACAAAATCTAGTGTGTCCCAAACCTCGTTTAAATAGACAGAAAAGATTTAAAGAAAGGATTCTAATTGGCTCATGAGACTGGAGGGCAGGAAGTACTTCCCGATTTCCTTCCCAAGGACAAGTGCCTCAGCTCTGTCTAACAACTCTGTCTTCCCTCTAGGTGTGAGTGTGGGGTGCGAGGATTATATTATCACGTCTGTCTTCCACTTTTCCACCGAGATCATTGGTCTCAGTTGTTCAATGGTAAGGAATTTGCTCAGGCCATGATAGTTAGACGCATTCAGAGGATAAGGTTGCTTTATGACATCCCATTCAGCTAATATGGCTTGATTTCCCCTATTGTTATTTCTTTTCTTAATTTAAATGCAAATATAACATAAGAAATTGACAGAATCATAAAATTTTTAAATTAGAAGGGATTTTCAGGATAATTTCCTAAATTTTCACAATGAAGAAATTTAAGCTTAAGGATTTTAAGAAGTTTAAGCCTTTTCCAAGTAGGTGAGCGGATATAGGGTTACCATTTCCTGTATCTTAAATCCACTGTTCTCTTCCAAATACACCTAGAACTTCTGATTTTGTGTATATCAATCCAGTTAGATAACTCATTTAACAGACTGTATTCAATAAAACTGGTAAAGTCACCTAAATATATATAAATTCTCACTGTTCAAAATTATATGCTTAATATAATTTTCTGTTTATATTAACAAGCATCTACCTGCAAATTAGAGATCATTCATCAGCCTAAGATCAAAGATAAGTATACTATTTTTGGAAAAATATGGGTATTATGACTCAATATAATTTAAAAAATCTAATCACCCCCTGATTTTTATGACTAGACTGAAATTCATCATACAGTTATTTAATTGAGTGTTTTCATGAACTTCCTTAGTCAAGAGGCATAAATTATTCAGCCGCCTTCGCCCCATGATTTTTCTCATGTACTGGGTTGTGGTCCTGTTAGCCAGATGGAAGGCTTAAGAAACTGCTGCAGGGTATTAACAGGAGAACATCTGTACCAAGGTAGGATGGGGCATGCCCAGTGCTTCTGAGTTCTTAAATTTCTGCAGCTACATATCACACAACTAACATGAATTTCTCCTGAGTAATTTCACAGTCCAATAAAGTTCCCCTATGTGGCAAGATGGCTACAGAAACATCAGGTTAAATTTACAGCAGCAGTTACAGCATCTTCAGTTTGAGGAAAATGCAACCTCTTTCACTAGTCTGATATTATATAATAAATTTAACTTATTCTCCACATGAATATTTGGGGACAAAGAATATGCAAATAAGCAGAAGATGGAAATACATAGACAAAATCTGATATACTCTGCGTTTTTTGGTTCAGTAGTCTTGTAAGGTACCTCAGTCCCCTCCCTCTGTCTCTGTGTCTTGACTGAAAAGTTCAGGGTGCATTGGCCACTTTCTAAGCAGCCAGTAGCAGGATTTTCCTAGCAAGCCTGAGTTCAAACAAGGGTCTTGAACATTCTCAGGCACATTAAATGTATTTAGGTTTTTACCTAAAACAGTGAATACTGAAACTGGCCCTGAGCTGTGTTGCAGCCCCCACAGCAGGGCGGCCTGCAGCCCTGCTCTCGTGCTGTGGACGAGCTCTGCAGCACTCGCTGTCCACCTCTTGGAAAAGCGATGCTCTCTAAGTCCGCTTCCACAGTAAATGCTTGGGCCGACGCTCCGGCCTCAGTGTGTCTTTATTTGAAATCCCAGCTTGCCATAGGCTCTGCTTTCAGGTCAACTCCAGACACCTGTTTGGTGCCATAAACAAGCATTTTTATTCATAAAATACTTTTTCTGGTGATGCCTTGGTTTGGAAATCGACTTTGAATCATTGCAAAGGGCAGGGAGCACTGTTTCAGTGTATGTAGGAATGTTCAAGACCTTGTCAGGTCTGCAGGAGAGAGCTTTTGATTTACACAATGACTTACTCATCAGCAAACAATTAGCAACCTATAGAAATCTGGGGCAGAGCCTTAAAGAATTGACTCTGAGGTTCCTCAAGGTATAAGCATTATTTCTGTATTTCTTTTTAAGATGGACTTAATGCCCTCGCCTGGAAAGAGTTTTCATTTCTCTTAGTTACAAGTGACAAAATTAACTATTGTGACTTCTTTTCCCCTATTTAATAATGACCTAAAGCAACAAAGGGAAGATGCGTACACAATATAGGAACCTTGATTTGTCTGAACCGGTCTGAATATTAATATAATTCAAATTAAGGCGGTAAGAACAGTAAAGACTATAGATCAATAGCTTCCCTATTGTCCATTCAGTTACCCGAAACACTGGCATTTATATACCATTCTCTTTGCCAGTCAACTTTCTAAGACGCTTAAAAATACATTTCATTAAGTCCTTAGAATCTTTCCTGTTTTCATTACCATTTTACACACGAAGCAATTGAGACACAGAGTAAAGTAACTGTGATAAGATCCCCAGCTACTAAGGGCAGAGCTGACGCTTCTCCGGTCACGGTGCAGCCGCAGGAGCGCCTACCGAGCCAGGCGCGCATGCGTGAATGCCGCTCATCAGCAATAACAATGAAATCCCACTTCAACACAATTGATCACACGCTGAGACTGTGTGTCCCAAACGCCATCGATATGTGCCAAACTTCACACCTAAAAGACTTGTGGGAATCAGGCTGCACTCATATATGATTACAGTTAGGAAGGCTCTTACAGTCAAACGTGAGACGAAATGGAGAGGAGTTTCTGACAAATTTAATTGTGTACTTCAAGAATTTATTACTAATTACTTATATACATGTTTGTGCACTATGTTTTTGAGGATATTCAGAATACAGAATCATTTATGAGATTTAAATTTAATGAGAAATAAACTCAAACTGAGAACTGAATAACAGTACATTGTGTGTATATTAAAATATCACCAGACTACAAATACAGTAGCAAGACCTTTGCATATTAAAGTTTGAAAATTATTTTTTCTTAGAAAATGTGATATTATGGTTCTTCCAGTTGATGTCACCTTATTGACACAGCTATCCAAAAGTTAAAATATCTTCTTAACGTAAGGAGGGATTTCTTTGCCATTATGAGCAGTATTTTCCCAATTATAGACTTTGTAAGAGGATTGCTGATAACACAGACGGGATAGAATTCAACATTAGACTCAAACAATCTCCATGTCCAAAGCATATGAATTAGTGTCAAATAAATGGCTCAAGAAGAAATCTAGTGTCAATGAGGGCAGCATGAATGTGCTGTGGGGAAAGGTGCCATGGTCAATATGCACCTGGAAATACTGGATCTGCAGAGAGGACCTTCCAGGTGAGACAGCCTCGAAGACAGAACAGTCCAAACAGTAGTGGTGGATGCGTCCATCAGGGTGACAGAGGAGAGGAGGGTTCAAGGCTGGAAATCTAGAGAACAGCAGGACCATTTATCATATGTACACAGAGGGACACACTCGAGTATACTGGGGTGTGTTTACATTTGAGATGAAGAAATGGACTGAATCACTGAATTGCTCCCACATTCAGAAACAAGTGTGATGCTTGTTAAGCTGACTTATTTGCAAGTCCTGACTCCTAACTGATACCATCGGAGAATGGGACGAGGGACCTTTAGCCGCATTAATTCCTTCCTGATTCTGTTGGCCTTCTCCATTTAGAAATTATTGGCACTTGGTGAATGTTTCAACTTTAATTTTCTATGTTTAAGGAACTAGAAGTAGAATTCTAGAGCTGAGAATTTAACATAATTTTGGAAGATTGAAAAGGGATCCTTGAAGGGAGTTTCTAGACAACAGAAGTAGGGATTATGTATATTGTGGATACTATAAAAAGCCAAGTCTGTTGGAAATTCTATCAATCTTAATATTAATGTTATATAAGTAGAAAGTCAAGTTGACATTTTTATGATGAGAAAGATTATACTATAAAATTCTAACATGTATTTTGATTGATTGATTGATTGATTGATTTGGAGTCAGGGTCTCACTTTTTGTAGTTCAGTCTGACCATGAGCTCAGCCTTGAACTAACAGCAATCCTCCTGCCTCTGCCTCCCAAGTGCTGGGATTACAGACATGAGCCACCACACTCAGCACTGTGGTACGTGGTACTGATTGGTGCTGGGCTTGAGTCTCCACACCCGGCATTGCTGTATGTGGTTACTGGGGATCAAACCCAGGCCCTTGGTCTTGGAAGGCAGGCGCCAGAACCACTGACCTAAATCCCTAGCCCTAACGTGTATTTTTGATATTATTTAAGTGAAGGAATCAATATTATTTGTCTAACTATGCACACACCTATAAGAAAGTCAGCTGTATTTTGTTATATGTCACTTGAAATACTTTAAAAGTTACATTGTAGCACCTTGACTTATGATTTTTAGAAGCCTCTCAGCATATATCTTCTACATAATATGTATGTGTATTTCTCAAAGAACTTTAAAGAAAAAAAACATGTAGCAACAATGTTGAGTACTGTGTAACCAATATTTTCTCAAGCCAGACATGATTTTGTCAGTGAAAATTTGATTTAATGAGTGCTGCCTTCTAATAGCATTCTCCGCTAGATGCCATGGAGATATGCAAATGAAGATAAAGACATTGTTCTCATTCTCGGGGAATTTACAATACAATAAGGAACAAAATGCAGATGAAAAGATAGAACAACACATGCAAAGATGACATGAAAACATGAACAAATTCATGTAACACAAAACGTGAGCACTAAGAGAAACAAAACAGCAGAGTAATGGGTGTGGTAAAGTGCTGAGTGGACTTCATGAGGGCAGTCTGTCATCAGTGGATGTCCGGAACAAGCGTAAATGGATCAAGAGAAAACTGGTGGGAAGGAGCGTGGAATCACGTCTCCAGAACAAAGGATTAAAAGAAACTGCAAGGAATTTAATATGATTATTAATTACATACAGCTTGTGCCCAAATAGTAAAAAGGCTATGTGTAACTCCTGTTGATTCTATTTAGAATGAATTTATATTCTTCCAAGCAACTATTTTCCCAGTCACATAGAATGAGAAGACTTCCTAGCAAGGATTCTGTGCAACATTATTTATTCAATATTCACCAGTAGCCAAGGCCTAATATACAGAAATATGCTTTACAAGTTGATAAAGTTTATAAAGTCTTGGATAAAAAGAGAGGGCTTGACCCCAAATGACTATTTCAAACTCTAAGTCTGACTTCGGGCCAGGGAGTTAGCTCAGTGGTTCCAGCGCCTGTCTTGCAAGCGCAAGGGCCCGGGTTCAATTCCCCGGTAACCACATACAATACTGGGAGTGGAGACTCACGCCCAGCAGCAACCAGCACCACACGCCACAGTGCCGGGCGTGGTGGCTCACGCCTGTCATCCCAGCACTCGGGAGACAGAGGCAGAGGTTCAGGCCAGCCTGAACCACAAAAGTGAGACCCTGTCTCAAAAAACAAAAACAAAAACAAAAAAAACCCAAAACAACAACAACAAAAAAAACTAAGTCCGACTTCGAAGACCTGTTGAAACACAGCTGTCCGGCTCTTTCTCCGACATTCGGATCAGGGATACAGTGACCTGTTTGAAAGAACATGGACCAACTCTAAGTTCAAAAATTACTTTAAAAGAATTTTTGGAAATCAAATGCACAATATGGCTATAACTATGTTTATATTTAGTTTGTATTCTACTTCAAAAATCCACACACACAGTTTAAAAGGAAACACATGACCCAAGGAACAGCCTCTCTTCCCCCTGCCCCCATTAACACAGTGATTCTGTAACAATTCATAGAACAACTACTCTCTTGAGAAATCAGAAATGAACTGAAAAGTGCCTGCACCTCAAGACATCATGACAGCAGGCTCGCCAGAACTCTAGGAAGCTCGCTCCCTCGCTGGGGCCCTTGCTGTCCCTGGCGAGCAGCCTGTTTAGTCCCAGGGCACAGCCTGGGTCCCCAGGGAAGAACAGAGGCTGTGGCCTCTGTTGATCCATCAGTGCCACTGAGCCTTCTCCCTGTTCGGCTCTTAGTGAGTGGCTGAAAAATCCAAGTTTGTCACTTCCTGTTGGGCTGTGAAAGAGTAGATCTATGCACACATTGGCCCAGTTTTTCAGAGACATCCCAGCACTGGCGTGTGCCTTTTCCATCTTAAAGCTC
>PVIR01010281.1:0-50505 GCA_004026965.1 Petromus typicus
AGGTTATTGGGAGGTCAGATGATGAAAAGCACGTGCCAGAGAAGATGCACTGTGCTCTACTGTGTCCGCTGAGGAAATGAATAAAGGAGTGAATGTGTGCCCAAAATCCATGTAGGAATTTTAGTCTTCTCTGCCCACAGGTGAAAGGGGGACATCACTGAATCCAGAGCCTGCCCACCTGTCCTTGCAGTGGATCTGTCAAAAGAGGTCCGGCTGAATAATCCTCTTTAGCTTGGATAAATAAGCAGGAACCTCATAACCACAAGCCAAGTGGAAATTTTTCTCTGTAAAAATTTGTAGGATCAGGGAATTTTGTTAAAGGACTATAATTTCTCCAGAATTGCTGAGAGTAAATTTCAAATGTCTCACCACAAAAAAATGATGGGTAAGGTAAGGTGGTAGATGTGATAATTAGCTTGATTTAATCATTCCACATTGTGTATATCCACCAAAACATCATGTCATACTTCATAAACATATACAATTATGACTTCTCTATTAAAAATAATATTCACTAAGAAAGAGCTATAATTTCTCATGTAGTTGTCATGGATATAATTATAAAGTCATTATTTTGGATTCTACTAATTTGGAATTTGCCGTAAATTATGTTTGTTCAAAGGATAGTTTTGAGAAAGAAGAAAGTGTCAAAACAATTCTCAGATTGAAAGAAAAACAAAACACTGGGTCCAAAATTTGGAAGGCTAGGGTCAAATCCCAGATTGGCAAATACTTAGCTATGTGAGGTTAGAAAAGGCAGAACTTCTGCCATCTCTGCTACAGAAGTGGAATCAGAATCTCCAGCTCGTGGGGAGTGTGGAGCTGGGAGGGGGAAGAGGCTGGAAATTGCACAGTGCTTTGTGTCGTGTGTAGAGTCTTTCTTGGGACCTAAGTCTAATTGCTCATTAGCAGCTTTCCTAAACACAGGAGGCAGGAACTTCCTTCATGTGGTTTCCACTTCCGGGTTTAGTGAGTGTGGGTGAGTACGTTTACTCTTAGATCATATGAACTGCGCAGGGGTTGTGGGCATCACCTTTCTTTAACATATTGACACTTAGAGCTAGGAAGGACCCAAGGACTGTGGTTTTTTTAAGTCATCAAGAGAACACACATGAATATGTATGTGTAATATGTATGTATATACACAGAGGTATCTACTTGATATGTGGATATGTACACTATGTAAATACATGTTTGTAGGTTGCCTATATACATGTGTATATAAATATGTATCTTTATGTAAGTATATACTGGCACAGTTGCATGTATATGTAGATAGTGTATACATATAAAATATAGGAATGTATTTTATATCTGTAAATGTCACGTGTATATATGTATATAAGATTATATACTGCATAATAGATATGAAATATACATGTGTGTATGTGCATGCGCATGCGTGCCCAGCAAGATCCTCTTGCTTTTCCTCATGAGGAGACAGAAGCCCAGAGAGATCCCTCCTTGACTAGAGTCATGCAGCTGGTCAGAAGAGAAGTAGGAAGGAATCCAGCTGGCCGATCCTGGCTCCGTGCAGGACAATAAACCGCACCATCTATGGACTTAGGAGGCCACTCTTCACCAAGCTCTGCAGGGACTGTCTTGCAGGCATTTAGCTGGTCAGACTCATTCTCGCTGCCTTCGCCCCATGTCACTCCAGGAAGGTGTGGCTGCGAGGACGGGGCCCTGAGCTCTGCATGGCAGCTGCAGGGCCTGAGCGCCCATCGCACGCCCAGTTCTGGGACCTGCCCTGCCTCCCGGAGGCAGCTGTGAGAACCAACTCAGATTCTCCATCCAGCTCTTCTGAGGAAGCTCCACGAAGAACCCAGATCCCGTCAGCTACGGTCAGACGGCAACTGGGAGGCAATGGAAGGCTGAGGGGAAGAGTATCAGTCAGATACTTTTTACCTAACTCTGGTGCTCAGTGGAGCCAGGACTGCTGGGAAATAAGAAAGAAGGCTGGGAAGTCTGCATGGGGCAGCGCTGTTTTCATAGTCCGCTGCCACACTCAAAGGCAAAGGCAAAGGTCTGCATTCTGCAGCGATGGGCGAAGCTGGCTGCTGCTGGCCTTTGTCTGCTGTGAAGTCAGGATGGTGAACACTCTCAGCTGATCTGAGGGTGGACAACACGAACTCTGGAGCGGAAGAAAGCACAGTGTCATCTTCCTCCAAATTATCTCATTCTTACCTCATATTTAAAAGACTCTTACTGGTTGATGTCACTGCTATATTTTAAATTTCATGAATAAAAATGTGTAAGAATGTTTTCTCTTTTATTAGAGAAGTAACTTTATGTGGTTATGTGATTTTTCCTGTTGGCCTATGACTTCCAAATTATTTATTCTCTGGCTTTTGACAGAAAAAGTTGACTGTTCCCCATCTCAGAGCTGGTGCTGAGGTCTAGAAGAGAAGCTCAGATATATTTGGGAGGCGGAGCCAGCAGGACTTTAATGCTGGCAGAATATAAACCATGAGGCAGAAAGTTGGTGAGACAGGATTTCTAGGATCCTTACAGTCCTCTGACTGTAGGTCCCATGTTCCAAGGGCTTCTGGGCCCAGAGAGCTATGGCTGTGGCCACAAAGCAGCTTCCTCATACGCCTGTGCAGAAGGGCTGTGGCCACAAAGCAGCCTCCTCATACACCTGTGCAGGTCTGAGTCTCTCCTGACACACACCAGCCTGTCGCAGGTCCCTCTACTCACAGCCTGTAAACCATGCTGTTTATTGATCATCATCAGGCCTTCAGCCACCCCCCACCCCACCTTTCATATGACCAGCACGCTGCCTCACGCTGGCACCAAGAGCAAAAGTTTAAAACTTTAATCAGGTTCAGGTAACAGGTAAGGACTGGTTCCCAGCTAGGGGAAAAACACAACAAATATTTTGGAAGAAGCCGTGTGCCATATCTTGCTGCGGCTTGCAGGCCCTTTGCAGCCTCTCAGACAGCTCTTAATTAATTGCTGGAGCCAAGTGGGGCAATCTTGTGAATGCTGTTGCTTTTGCTAATCTGATCCAGCCACGCACAGGGGAGGGTGAGGAGCTGGCCTTGGATTTGAAGGACCCAAAGGGTGGGAGGGGTGTGGGAGGAACTCTATGGCCCATACTTGATGGTTAAGAAGGCTCTTGGCATGGCCAACCTGTTGGTCAAGCAAATTTCCAGACCCGTCCTTTTAAGCAAACCAGCCTAGACTTTTCCTTAGAAAGAGGACTGTTTCTTAGTTCCCTGGCTTAGAAAAGAGGGGCTTAGAGTCAAATTCCAGTTCTGCCACTAATTGAGCCCAAGACCTTGGGCCAATTAACCTTTGGAGCTTCACTTTCTCATCGGTAAAATAGATAGAGTGATACGACTGGGTGGGGTTTCTGTGGGAATCACATGAGATGAGGGGGGTGCAGGTCTGGGTCCCACCCTGAGGCACACTGGCGATGGGAAGCAGAGTTGGGCCTGGCCTTGGGGGAAGCAGGAGAGTCTCTGAGTGGGCACCTTTCCCCAAACAAGCCCGCAGCACCAGAGGCATCATGGAGTGGAGGGTCTGGGAGAGGGGTGACAGTGGCGCTGTACTGCCAGGAACACACCTCCTGACGCTCTGCATGGGTGGGTGTAGCCCCTGCACAGCTGGGCAGAGCTGAGATCCAAAGGGGGAAGGCTCCTGTTACTCAGCCACAGATGTCCTGGAGGACCAGGGCATGACTGGCAGCTCATCACGGGGCCATATCCTCCTCCTCCTCTTCTTTCTTTTTCCTCATCTTTTTGATTTCAGGTATCCTGCACTGGATTATGTATAAACTTTGGATCACGCTGTATTCTCACTGTGCTCTCTGTTATTTATCGTTACTTTTAATAATGATTAAAACAATTAGATGCTTCATGAGATGTTGTTATCAAAGATTAAAGTGGCAAGGCCAGACAGTGATAACTTGTAGTAGGGAAGAGTTCAATGTAAACAGAACTAACTCAGATTTATATAGAAGTGACAGCATTTCAAAGATAGGATGGAGTTAGGAAGAAGATAGCTAGGGCCTAGCAGAATTCGAGAAATCAAAACTTGCCAAGAGTTAGTTACCGTAACGCAGTCAGGCCAGCTGTGTCTGCTAGTTGCCAATTACTGGTGCTGGACTCCCACCCTCCCACAGAGACTGGAGACAGAGGCCCTATCTTCAGGTGTTGGCTGGAACAAACAGTAAATTTTTGGCAGCCTTGAGCTTCCTCGGGCAGACACTTTGAGGGGGGCAGGGTCATCTTAGGGATGTGGCCTTGAGCTGCTAGAAATCATGTTAGTGTTTGTGTGAGTCTCTGTAAGCCAAGACTGAGGCCTAGTGGAGAGAAGGGCTCTAAGGAGCCTGACTAGAATTTCAGTCAGGTTGATAGCCTCTTAACAGAGGCCTGCAGCCATCAGTCCCTGCCTCTGTTTCTTCTTGTCCTAGCAGCGAGGCTCTGGGAAAAAGTCTGGACACGCCGAGGCTTCCAGGGCTGTGTCAGTCTCTCCCTTTTCAGAACTGTTGCCTTTTTTTATTCAATTGTTTTGGGGGTAAGAACTGGAAAAGCAAATGTGTGAGGCTGCCTGGGGTCAGCTGGGTGTGCTGGAAAATGTCTAACAACCAGCACTGGTGGGGAGAGGAAATGTGTGCAGAAAGCTCTGGATCACAGTGTTGGCTGATTTGGGGAAAGGACACTCCATTGTGGCCAGTTCCAAGCAACTGACCTCAAGCAGTTCACAAAATCCCTGACAATTTAATAACTGGTGGCCAGCACGGGCTACTCCAAGCTCACCTCCATGACAGGGCCTTCTTCACATATCCACCGCTTCCTTCCTTTCAGTTTCCATCTCTGGTTTGAACAGACTGAGGCAGACTAGGGAACAGGCTGACTATCTCCTCTGTGAGTTCTCCTTTAGAAATGACCTTCAGCACTCCAAAACTTCCCCCTTACAAATTAAAAACCTTGGAGTCTGTTTTTACCTAATTTTGTGTTGTAACAAAAGTATACAGGAAAGTGATTTGTTTGGCTCACGGTTTGTGCCAGCATGTGCTTTGGCCTCCCCTGGCTGCACTGGGGGAGAAGCAGAAAGGGAAATGGCTGCATGAAGGATGATCCTGTTACTTTATAACAGCCAGCTCTTTTGAGAAAGGACCTGGTCCTGTGCGAATAGCATTAACTGTGAGTGTAGGGTTGCCATCATTTAACTACCATCCATTAGGCCCCATTTCTTAAAGATCGTATTGCCTCAACCTTGCCACACTAGGGAACACATCTCCAGGACATGAACTTTGGGGGGGACAAGCCACCACATCAGAGCCTCGCTGTAGACCTGCAGATCTGCTTGGAGCCCAAGAGCCACAAACTTAACTCTGGCCTGTGTTTTCTTCTTCTCCATACTCACTGGTTAATAAGTATCGTTACAGGAACTAAGGAAGAGAGTTGTGGGGAAAAGAGGGCAGTGTGAGGGGAACAGAGCCTCCACTAGAGGAGGAATTTTAATCTGCTTTGTCTCTACGTGTTCGTGGGTGGCGTAACATTGATGTGCAATAAAGATTTGTGGAATTAATACATACCTCAAATGCTTATCTTATTATTCAAAGGGGTACGAGATACAGTCCCTGCCATTGTGGAGCTTATAAAATATAGAGTGAATAAAGTGATATGAGGCAGGTGTCAAATTACAGTCCAGACAATGAGTTTGAACATTTGTCTGGAGGAAGGAGAGGTTGCCATGGACTGGTATTTTACCTGAGCCTCAAAGGCACTGCTTCTGGAATAAGCCTGACAACAGTTAACTAAAAACATATAATTTGGCTTTGACAGCACATCAGAATCCCACAGGAATTGTTCCTGCTCAGACCAGTGATGTGTGTGCAGCATCTCCAGGAAACAGGTCTGATGGTTGGACTGCTAAGACTTTAGCTCCCCGACTTGATCTATGGCCCAAATTTGAGAATGACCTTGAAGAAGTGTGAGGTCAGTTTGCCATTCTCTGAGAATAGTTTAGCAGTCTTACTCGGAAGACCTGGACATGCTCGCTAGATGAATGCATGGCCAGCGCCTGGGCTGTGCAACTTGTCTGGTATTGATCTCGATACAGGTGGAGATGTGGGAGGTGAAGCCCATGAAGTGTTCATTAGGGAGAGCTGCCCAGGGGGATCCTTCATCCTATCAATATTCTAGTTCCATATGCCAGAGCCTAACCCACCACCTTCCTCCTGAAACACACTCTATCTCATCTCAGTGCCCAATGACACTATCAGCCTGACTGGGCAAATTAGAAAACATTGCAGTGGTAGAGTAAGCATTCATTCCATATTGGTTTTCCTTCACTCATTCATTCATTCAATAAATAAGAGCCTACTTTGGAGGAAGGAAGTGTAGTATATACACAAGGAAAGTGGACTCTGGGAAGAGAATACCAGGATTGAAACTCTGCTCTTTCATTTGGTAGCTGTGTATGATCAACCTACTTAATCTCTGAGTTTCTGGTGCTTTATTGGAAATATGCAAATAATAATAAACCTCTCCTATGGTTTTTATAAAGATTAAATGAGATACATAGAGTGCAGCAAGAAGGACTAGACACAGAATTCATACTTACTATGTTTACTATTTGTTATGTCGATTACAAGTAGCCAGGACACCGCTAAACACGATTCTGCTCTTGGACTAGAGAAGTTCTAGTGTCTGGGAATTCGTGTCTCCTTTACCCAAAAGGTAGGTCATCCCTTAACTAAAATCACCCACTGAAAGTAGAAGCCAGCAGGAGGATTTGAGACTTGGAGAGAAAATGTTTTCTCTAGCATTTATTTCTCTCCCTCATAGACCTGCATGTGGAAGATGTCCATGCATCTGAGTCCTTCACAGAGCAGGGAGTACAGCTTCAACTCCTTCTTTCAAATACCCAGTGACCCTGGGCTGCTGGAACCCATGGCTAGGTTGAGTCCAACTGTTTCTATCCTTTACTAGGTGGCACCAGCCTCTTTCTCAACCACAGGATGTCAAAACATTCTGGAAACATTCACCTTTTGCCAAAGGGAAAGGACATTGTCTACCTTGTGTCTGACAAATGAATGACCACAAACAGGCCAGTTTGCTTCAGGTGCCTCTGCTTGGTCAGATAAACTCAAGTGACTTTCTACATCTTATTCTATCATTGTTTGTGGGGCTGTTAGATTAAGCTCCATAGCGTAGATAATTCACCTCTTCAACAAAGTTGGTGATGGGAGTGAGGAATAGCAGCTACACAACTGAGTATAGTCATTTTCAGGTATTATGTTAGGCATTTTAACATCAATTGATCAACTTTAACATTATCTGATTAACTCCTCCACTAGCTACATTTGTACATTTGTAGATGAGACATTTAGTGAAATGAAACACGGTATGTAAGTTCACCCAGTTAATCGGTGGCAAGGTATGACCCTATTCACATACATTTGATTTACTGCAAAGGCTATGTTCCATTTCCTTCCCAAGCTGAAAATCCAGCTTTCAATGGGGAAAATGGAGTCTGAATAGCCATGTTCATGAATTTCACTGGGTTGGGTTATGTGAGCTTTGTTAAACTGGTATCTAAGGCACACACAGGAGCAGTGATTCGATAGTTCTGGGTTCTCTTGTTATTCCTGGATGACTATAGCTATATAGCTATATATAGCTATACTATAGCTAGATAGCTATATCACTTTGAAGGAGTTGTTGAACTTTTTAGCATCTCAGTTTCCTCTTGTGTGCAATGGGGACAATGCTGCATATCTACCTGCACAGCTGCTACTGCTTCCGACTCAAGTTAACGATCTAGATCATGCACAGATGTATCTGTTGAATTGTAAATTGCTACCCAATTTTGATGTGAATAGATAAGTTTAGGGTCTCTAAACATAAGCTTTTAATTCCAAAGCTCAAATTTATACATTGGTTTTTGTTTTGAAATATACATAGATGTAGAAAAATACACAATCATTAACTAGTGGTTTAGTTGACAAATTACTACAAAAGACTACACTCTTGTAGGACTCCACTTAGAAGCAGAACATCCACCTGTATCAGAGACAACATCATCTCTACGCTAAGGCCTTTATTAGGTTTCTTCCCAATCACCACTTTTCTGTCTTCCTTTCTGATGATAATCACTACTTTGAGCTCTGCGTAAATTCATTTTGACATCTGAGACTTCATTTAGGTGGAATCAGTCACATCATAGATATTTTTGTAAGTTTAAGCTTAGTGTATGATTTAAATAAGAAGCATCTCCCAAAGAATCCTACATTTGAATGAATCCCAAGGTAGCGACATTAAAAGGGGGAGTCTGGCAGGAGGTAACTGGATCGGGAATACTAACTTCATCAGTGGATTAGTCCATGAATGGGATGTTAGAAGGTGAGGCCCAGGTGGAGGAAGCAGGTCATGAGGTAGGCGGTTTGTGCCTTTGAAGCTTGCATCTTGCCCCTGGGCCCTTCCTCTTGCTCTTTTCACTTCCTGGTTAACAAAAGGGGAGCAACTTTCCTCTACCACACCCTAGTATTTTATCACAGTAACAGAAAACTGAGGAAACACACCTTAAATTTGAAAGATAACTTCTATTTGTTTTTTTTTTTTAAGATGTTGTTTATGAGATCGATCTTGTTGCTACAACAGTAATTTGTAAATTTTCGTGAATCTGGGTATCTTTTTTTTTTTCTTTTTTTAAATCTGGGTATCTTACTGAACAAACTTAACACAGTTTACATTCGTCTGTTGCATCCATCGATGTAACAACATCAACTTGTCCTATGCTTTCCTCTTTATTTGCCAAATTCTGTTCAATGATATTTTGTTTAAGGTTTCTCTTCATCTGTTTATGAAAGAGATTTGTTGATAGTTTTCCCTTTTTTGCAATGTTTTTGTCAGGTTTGGTATCAACATATGGACTTCATAAAATATGGCGGGAATAGTCCTTGCTTTTTTACTCTGAAGAAGTCTATAAAGTTGATGTTATTCCTTACGTGTTGGAAGAATTCCCCAATAAAACTTGATCTTTCTTTATAAAAGGTTTTGCATCATGGAACTAATTATTTAAATAAGATGGAAACGTTTCTGTTTTATCTATCAATTATGTTAGATTGTGTTTTCCTATATATTTATGTCTGTCTTATTTAAAGTTTTAATTAACTGACAGAGTTGCTACATTTTTTTATCTGTTTAATGTCTGTAGTGAAATTTGAAGTTTCTGGCTTTTGGTCACGATGCTAGTGATTTTTTTTTTCTTGTTTAATTTTGCCTGAAGTTTATGAATTTACAAATTTTGTTAAGGACTAATCTTGGGCAATCAAAGTCACATTTATTACATATGTAGTTTACTTTGCTTTTTTTTTTTGAGACAGAGTCTCACTTTTTTTGTGGTTCAGGCTGACCCTGAGCTCAACCTCAAACTCACATCACAGCAATCCTCCTGCCTCTTCCTCCCAAGTGCTGGGATGACAGGCATGAGCCACCACGCCCGGCACTGTGCTATGTAGTACTGATTGCTGCTGGGCGTGAGTTTCCACGCCCAGTATTGTTATGTGGTTACCAGGGATCGAACCTAAGTCCTTGAGTTTGCAAGACAGGCACCGGAACCAGTGAGCTAAATCCCTGGCCCCCTACTTTGCATTCTTTTTCCCTTTCTTTTTTTCTTTTCTTTTCTTTTTTTGTTGTTATTTTTTGTTTTTTGAGACAGGCTTTCATTACAAAGTTCAGGTTACACTGATCTATTGAACTCACTATGTAGTTCAGGCTGTCCTTGATCTTCCTGCTTCAGCCTCCAGCATGCTGGAATTACAGGTGTACACCACCACACCCAGATCCGGTTCATTCTTTTTGCTCTTATCAGTACTATTTCCTTTTATCTGTTTCCTTTTGACTTTAATTCTCTCAAAACAATGAGTTAGCTCACAGTTTTGATGTATTTTCCAATTTATATTTATAATGTATATTTATTTCTGTATCTGCATAATAAAATTTATATTATATATATTTATAGCTCATATTTTCTATTAAATTTCCTCATAGACCTATGATTTTTTTTTTCTTTTTCTTTTTCTTTTTTTTGAGACAGGGTTTTGCTTTAGTAGTTCAGGCTGGACTTATGCTCACTATATAACCCAGGCAAGCTTTGAACTCACAGCAATCCCCCTGCCTCTGCCTCCCGAGTGCTGGGATTAGAGGTGTGGGCCACCACACCCAGCAATGTGGTCCGTAGTACTGACTGCTAATAAGTGTGAGTCATCACACCCAGAATTGTGGTGTGTAGTTACTGGGGATTAAACTCAGGACTTTGTGCTTGTAAGGCAGCTGCCAGAATTACTGAGCTAAATCCCTGGTGCTAGACTTATGATTTTATATGCTTATATTTAAATGTAGTGCTTGTGTCCAAACATTTGGAAATTTCTAGTAAACTTTTAATTATTGATTTCTAGCCTAATACAAACTGAGGTTTAATGATGTACTTGGTATGATTTAAATCTCCTGTAAAATGTTGAGACTTGCTCTGTAACCTCGATATGGTCCTTTATGTAAATGTTCAATGCCATTTGAAGGGGCCATATTCTACAACTATTGAGTGCAGTGCTATTTTGATACCAATGAGGTCAAATATTTATATATGTTTTTAAAATACTCCACACCTTTACTGTGATTATGGATCCACTGTTTATTTTCTCTGTTGTTCAACTCTACTAGTTTTCTGTATTTTGGGTGTATGTTTTATAATAGTTATTAACAGAATATCAGTCTTTCCCACTTCCATTTCTTCCAAGGATAGACTCCTAGAATCCCTTCTACTTGGTTTAATGTCTTTACACACACACATACACACACAAACACACACTTTGAAAACTTTAAAATTGCTCTGTGATATAATGATCTATAACATGTTATTCCACCTTCACTGCAGGAAAAGATCTTTCAAAATCTGGTTTTCACATACAAAATCTAACTACCTGAATTAAGGATATACTTGTGAGAACTGGGCCTATGAAAACCTAAGTCATATTTATGATTCCAGTAAATGTACCAATTTTAACTAAATTTAAATTACGTTAGAGTTTCTGGCATTTGATTTCTTTATTTCCCAGTCAATATCTTCCTCTGATTTGTTCTGCCTCCATCTTAGTCCGTGAAGCAAATAATTAAACAATGCAAAGTTCAGATCTGAGCCCACAGTGAATTTAAAGTTTCCCTCACTGCCCCCTAAGAAAATCCACCAGGAAAATATGTATGGACATGACCACTGGGCTGTGAAACAGTATGACCTGTACCCTGGCTGTCCATAACTCAGGAGCCTCCCTCGGCTTCAAGTTCTGGCAGCACCTAGCGAGGTACTGGTCTGGGACGTGCTTTCTTTCTTCCCAACTTCAGATGTTTTCTTTCATCAATATGACTAACCAATTTTGAACCTGAGTTATGGTGTCTTCAGAATAACACACAGTCTGGCTCAGACCTGTCCCTTTAATATTCAGCTCCATTAAAGGAGGCTCTGAGCCCCTGAATGTGCTGGAAACTGACCTGAAGCCGCCATTAAAGGCATTTCTCCACACAGACTGTGGGACGCAGTGTGAGGACAGAAACGAGGAGAGACTAAAGGCCATTTGAGAAGAACCACCCGTTACATGGTAAATACACTATGTTTTAAAGTGACAAACTCAAGAGCTGAAAATGACTCTTTGATCTTTAAAAGGCTCATAAACAAGGGCAGTGTACTGGCAGACCTATATTTATGTATTCAGTATTGGGAGGAAATCCAAGCAGAGTCTTCAGGGCTGCAGGAGTTTGCAGTTTAGACAAAGAGAGGCCAGGGAGGAGAGCAATTACATCAACTTTTTACAACACGAAGCGAGCTTCTTTTCCTCCTTGTTAACCACTGAACTGGAATCTCGGTAAAGGCTTGTTTTATTTGTTTTGTTTTTGTTTTTGTTTTTTTTTAATGTGGAGCTTGAACCAATCCTTACCCAGATGTAAGATATTTGTGAAGAAAGAAAGAGACAATTGAAACCAAAAGAAAGGATGTTTTGTTTCTGAATCAAATCTGTGCCATCACCCTCCACTTTGATGAGGGGTCTCCAGCTATCCCCTGCCATAGTGCCACCCACATGTACATTTACCCTTCTTTAGTATTGGAATCATGAACTACATCTGGACAGTTAATCTATGGACAGCATGCTTATATCCTCTTTTTCATGGAGCAACAAGAGAGGGCCCGTAAATAACTGCAGGGACATTGTGAGAGCTTTGAGGGTGGTTGTTACTAACAGACATTCAAAGGAAGACAAACAACTATGTGACTTGTGTCCTTGAATACTTTCATTCTTAATAGCATATTGTATTTTGCTTCTGATCCAAATGACATAGTCCTTCAGAAGAAATGCATTCTATCTTGTATGTAAGAGCCACAGACACTGTCATGTGGAATTTGAGCTGTGGTACCAGCAACAGCTTGTTATTCTTTTACTTGGTCCCCGTGGTGATCACAGGATTGTATTTTTCTTTTTTTAGGTTTTTTGAGACAGGGTCTCGCCTTGTGGTTCAGGCTGGCCCTCAGCTCAGCCTCAAACTCACATCACAATCCTCCTGCCTCTGCCTCCCGAGTGCTGGGATTACAGGCATGAGCCACCACGCCCGGCACTGTGGTGTGTGGTACTGGTTGCTGCTGGGTGTGGGTCTCCACACCCAGTATTGTTATGTGGTTACCGGGGAATCGAACCCGGGTGCTTGCGCTTGCGAGACAGGCGCCGGAACCACTGAGCTAACTCCCCGGCCCCAGGATTGTATTTTTCATATGGATAGGTTGGCTTCTGGGATTGCAAGAAAACTATGGACCCGTGACACCTCAACTGATCAAAACTGGGTTTTAATCCTATTGGCACTCTACTATGAATTATAATAAAATAAATATACCTCTCAATATATGTGTTTCTTAAACTATATCCCAGAATGTTGCATGAGTTCCTCTCCATCCCATCAAATATAACCAAGTACGTGAGTCCATTTTACGTTGCTATAACTAAATACTCAAGGCTTGCTACTTTAGAAAGAAAACAGGTTCATTTAGCTCATCTATTGGAAAGTGAAAGGCTGGGAGAAGGCCTCTGGTTGGTTCAGTCTCTGGTAAGGGGCTCCCAGCTGCGTCAGGTCATGGTAGTTGGTACCATGACGGAAACACATGTGAGAAGAAGAGACGATGCACACCGTGAGACAAGAAGCCAGCACAAAGGAAGGGAGGGGCCTAGTGACTCTTATCATCAACCTTTCACTAGACATAATGAGGGACCATGAGAATTACATCAGTCCCTATCGAGGGCTGTGCCTCAATGGCACGATTACTTCCCACTAGGATCCACCTCTGAAAAAGTGGGTAACCTCTCCTTACCACACTGAGAATAAACCTGGGACAAAGAACCCTTGGAGGACACAGTCAGCCACATCCAGAAAATAATGCTAAGTATCCTAAGTGTTAATATTAATTATTCCCTTCCCTTTCTCTATTTATGGGCACATGCATAAAAATCACAATATTTATTTTTGCTTGCTCTTGTACTTTACAAAAATGATATCATTTTTTTAGATCATAATTTTTAGATCTTTCTTAACTTCCCCCCATAGTTTACTTTGCTTTACATAATGGTAAACAATTAACTTTCACCTGTTTATAGTCATGACTATAACGCAATCTATTCTCTCTTTATTGTGGCCATTTGGGTTGTTCTCAACTTCTTCAGTCACAGCCAGTGCTGCTGTATGCCTCTGCGCTCCTCTGGTATACATAAAGAGAATCCTAGAGCTTCTCTAGCAGTGTGAATGTGTTCAGTTTTTTTAGGAGTAACGTCGCATTGTTTTTCAAAATGGTTGCATTATTTTCTATTCCAGCAAAAGGCCAGTATCGCCCTTATTCTTCATTCCCTCTATTTCTATTACATTTCTTATTTTTTGCCAGACATTCATTAGCTATGCTACAGGAGTCAAATTGGCATTCTGTACCTTACAGGTGTGAAGGCTGAACCTGGAGATTTCAGGTCATTTGATTAGATTTACATACTCTAACCTCGAACTCACAGCAGTCCTTCTGCCTCTGCCTCCCGAGTGCTGGGATTACAGGCATGAGCCACCATGCCTAGCATTGTGGTATGTAGTTACAGGGGCTGAACCTGGGCCCTTGTACTTGCCAGGCAGATGCTGGAACCACTGAGCTAAATTTCTGGCCCTTGGAAATGTATCTTGATCATGTCACCCCGAAAACATAAGGAACCTGCTTGATTGCTCATCTAATGTCCAATTTCCTTAAAATTCACTCTGGCGAACGTTTTAGATTTGTAAATTCTTAATGTGGCACTAAATACAAGGTAACATTACTGAATACAACAAATTTTAAAAAATAGTACCAGGGCCAAGGATTTAGTTTAGTCATTCCATTGTCTGCCTTGTAACATGAGGGTCTGGGTTCAAGCCCTGGTAACGACATACAACAAATACAACAACAGGGCCGGTGATTTAGCTCATTGGTTCCGGCACCTGTCTTGCAAGTGCAGGGGCCCAGGTTCAATTCCCGGTAAACATACACCATACTGGGTGTGGAGACTCACTCCCAGCAGCAATCAGTACCACATACCACAGTGCCGGGTGTGGTGGCTCACGCCTGTAATCCCAGCACTCTCGAGGCAGAGACAGGAGGATTGCTGTGATGTGACCTTGAGGCTGATCTCAGGGCCAGCCTGAACTACAAACTGAGACCCTGTTTCAAAAAAACAAAACAAAACAACAACAACAACAAAAACCCCAAATACAACAACAGTGCTGAGTTTGGTGACTCACACCCACCAGCAATCAATACCACATATCACAGTGCCGGGTGTGGTGGCTCACACCTGTAATCCCAGCACTTGGGAGGCAGAGGCAGGAGAACTGCTGTTTGAAGCTGAGCTTGGGGCCACCCTGAACTATAAAGAGAGACCCTGTCTAAAATAACTAACTAACTAAATAAATAAATAAAAAAAAATTTTTTTTTAAAAAGCAGTGACAGTCAAAATTGAGAAAAGAGGGCAGGGGATTTAGCTCAGTGGGTCTAGTGCCTGCCTGGCAAGTGCGAGGTCCTGAGTCCATACCTGACAGCACATACCACAATGCCAGGCGTGGTGTCTCACACCTGTGAGCCCAGCACTCGGGAGGCAGAGGCAGAAAAATTGCTGTGAGTCTGAGGTTAGCCTGGGCTATGTAATGAGTTCAGGGCCAGCCTAAATACAAAGCAAGACCTTGCCTCAAAAAAAAAAAAAAAAAAAAAATTAGTTAATTAATTTTAAAAATTAAGAAAAAAATCCTTAGAAAAACTAGCCCCCAGGCCCCATATTTATTCTCAAAGGGAAAGGCCGATGCAGTGGCCTGAATGCTATAAGCCCTCTGAACTCACGTGCTGACATTTTATCTCACAAGGTGGAAACACTGAGAGGCGACTAGGCTAGCAGAGCGGCGCCTCAGAAATGGGGTCAGTGGCCTCAGAAAGGAAGCCTGGCGTGCACTTTAGCCCATCCTCCACGTGAGGACTCGGAGAAGCTGCCAGTCTGCAGCCTGGGAGAGTCTTTCCAGAGTCTGACAGTTCCATATTTGGACTGTGGATTTCTCAGCCTCCAGAACCACTAGGAGAACATAGCTGTTGTTGATAAGCTCCTTGGTGCGTAGGGATCTTATTACAGCAACTAAAGGGACCAAGACAACATTCAAATGTTTTAATATATCATATTTCTTTAAAAAACATTGTATCTGACGGTTTCTTATAGTTTTTTTTTTTTTTTTTAACAGGGTCTCACTTTGTAGTTCAGGCTGGCCCTGAGCTCACTATGCAGCTCAAGTGAGCTTCAAACTCACAGCAATCCTCCTGCTTCTGCCTCCTGAGTACTGGGATTATAGGCATGAACCACCATACCCGGCATTGTGGTATGTGTTATTGGGGATTGAACTCAGGATCTTGCACTTGCAAGGCAGGTGCCAGAACCACTGAACTAAATCCCTAGCCCTCATCGATTTTTTTTTTGAGTCAGAAATGACCTTAAATATGTTGAATATTTAAATACAGGATGATAAATGAAGGCAAGACAGAGGAAAGAAAGCAAAACCTTTAAAACTGGCAAATGCCTCACAGGCAAAGTAAGCTGGGAGCTTTGGACTGTTAAAGACCTTGGGCAGAAGGAGGGAGAGGCTGGCAGTGGAGGAATTTCACGGTGGGTTCTAGAGCTACCTTACCACCTCCTTATTCGTTATTACTTGGTTTTTCCAGAAACCCCTTAAAGCTATGCGTACGAATTGCTTCTATGAGAGACAGATGTTTCATTTTCGTTCTTGTAGACATATCTAGACATGGACAGTTCAAAACGCTACAAAGAGATTGGGTCAGGCTCCTCCTAATACCATCGTCCTGCCTTGGAATGGGCACTCTTGACCTATCACCTTCTCATTTTAGGGAGCAAGGAGGAGATAAAAGGCAAGGAGCACAGAATCCACAGCAACTTTCTTTTAAGGAGGTTTCCTGGAAGCTGTCACACCCTTTTTCTGTTTAGACATTGACCAGAATTTGTCATAAGCAGAAACAAGCTTCAGGGAGGCTGCAAAGTGTGGTCTTTCTTCCAAGCAGCCACGTAGAGAACCTATTGCTGGGGAAAACAGACATTGGGGTGGGGAACTAGCAATTTTTGCTTCTAAAGCTCATTGAGAGAAGGAAAGTACAGATATCTTAGCTGTAAAATTCCAGGTTTTGGCAAGTTCTAACATTCTAGTCCTTTGGCTTTGATAGTCAGAAAAACGGCAATCACAGGATTAGTGAAAGTCTCTCTCCTTTATTGTCAGTTTGTGTAAGGAGAAGGGCAAGCCATTGCTCAGGTCTCTGGTGTGATTCTGTCTATCCTTGAGCAACCAGGCCAAAGGATGAGACAATTTCTCACTTATCATTGTGGACAAGGTGGAAGAGAAAAGGAGGATTCAAGGGTCTCTGTCTGGCTCTGCAAGGGTCAGGTCTATATCACTGAGTATTTATCAGTATTTGCCTTCTTGTTATACTCATATATACTTGCGTGGATCCGAAGCACCATTTCTACCAATGGTACAACAATTTTTTTCAGCTATCTTAATTTCTACTCAATGGAGTTCTACATAATCTAGAAAACATATCAAAGAACATTTAGCCTAGTGTTTCTTTCCGTTTGCCTGGGTTCCCCAGAATCTCAGAGCTAGACCAATGTGTCCCTTCCCATCTCCAGAAAAAGCTACCTGATTATTCAGGCCAAGGACCTTTCTTTCTCACACACCACATCCAGTGTATCAGCTTATCCCATAGGGTCTACTTTCAGCATAGATCCAGCACCCAACCACTTCTCTCTTCTCCTGCACTGGTCTTTCTGGGAGAGCACGCTGTGGGGTGAGTGAATGGGAACTGAAATCCAGTCTTGCCTCCTGCCCTTGATGAGCTAGCTGTGTGCTCTACTCTGGGGCTACATCCACCAGGAAGGGCAACCTTACCAATTTTCCCAAGATGTACTGCAGACTAACAACTTTCCAATGGGTTACTCTGTATTATTCCTTTCCTTAAAACCTTCTTATTTAATCCGGAAGTCAAATCTCCAGAACACTGGCTTTCTGTGACGTGGCCGGGCTGTCTCTGTGACTTTGTCTCCTAGCCATATGGGTCTTCAAACAAGCTCTTGCCTTGGGTCCTTTGCATTGGCTCTCCCTTTGGCCTAAAATGACTTGCTTCCTTACATCAGAGAGGAGTCTTCCCTGAATCCCGGCACCCTGTTCCTTGAGAGAACCATTTCCTTTCCCCTCCAGAGCCATATACACCACAGTTGTGAGCTGAATCAGTCTCTTAAAAGATATGATCAAGTCTTCACTCTGGGGCTTGTGTGACCTTATTTGGAAATAGAGTCTGTGCAGATATAATCAAATTAAAAGAAGGTCATACTGGATTAGGATGGGCCTAATCCAATGACTAATGTTCTTATAAGAACAAAGACATTTGGACATAGAGGCAGAGAAGAATGCCTCTGTGGAGGAGGCAGAGAGTGCTGTGATGTGTCGAGGCAAGTGCCTCAGTTCATTTGCGCTGCTATTAAAAGTCACACTTAAGATTGAGTAATTTGTAAACAACAGAGATTTATTTTCTCACACTTCCAGAGGCTCAGATGCAGTATCAAGATGCTAGCAGGTTTGGTGTCTGAGGAGAGCCTGGCTTTTGCTTCCAAGATGGTGCTTGATTGTTGGGTCTTCTGGAATGAACGGTGCCATCTGTGATTCCCCACATCAGAGGAGACAGAGGGTGCATAGGCCTGGCTGGCTCCCTCCGCCCCCTTTTATAAGGTCACTCATCCCTCACAGCTTAATGACCTTCTAAAGGCCTCACCTTTTATTACTATCACAGTGGGGATGAAGTTTCAGCTTGTGGATTTTGGAGGACACGTTTAGCAAGGAGCACAAAGGACTGCTGTAACCACCGGAACGTGAGAAGGAGTGAGCCCTGGAACAAATTCATCTTCACGGCCTCTGGAAGCATCGACCTGGCTGACACTATGACTTTAGATTTCTGGCTTCCATCACTGTGAGATAATAATGCGTTTTTGTTGTTTTTAAGACTTGCAACTTGTGGTGCTTTGCTATAGTAGTCTTGGGAAACTAAGACACCATCTGACCTGCTCTGCATTATTTACCAAACTGTTGATCTGTCTCCCCACTAGGAGGAAAAGGATTCTATCTGTGTTGTAGCTGTCATGTCTCCCATGCCTGGCGTGGAGCCTGGCTCAGAGTAGACTCCACAAATACTTCCTGGAGATATGAGCACAAGTTTATGCACCTGGGCCTGGTGTGTGAGGCTCTCAGCACTGGATCTAGCCATTTTCTGCTTCATCTGCCAACTACTGTGGTGAGTTGACCGACCTGTTGGTGTTGAGGAGCTGAGCTCAATGGCCACAGGGGTAGCTTGTTTAGGTGTCTGAAACTTATCTCTCCAGGCTGACGACAGGCTAGAACTTCACCAATCCTATGATGTACTCCCTGCCAGAGATGTGGTTTTCTCTTATGGAATTAGGAATTAGAGTGAGAGTTACTCTAGGGCATGGCCTGGGTCTCATTCACTTTGGAACCCGCAATTGTGGGCAGAGAGACTAAGCACTCAAGAGATAGCTACTGAATGAATTAATGACTAAGAATAGCTCAGATTTTTAAGGCACTCCTAATGTAGCAGGCAATGTTCAAAGCACTTCATGTTTCTTCTTTCCTCTCAGTCCATTTACCCCATGAATTATGTGTTGCTTAGTTAACATGGTATTTCATTTGCATTCACTGAGTGCATGCTGAGTGATGGGGGAGAGGTGCTGGGTGACAAAGGCAAGCCAAACAGGATTAGACTCCTATGAATCACCAGGTGGATAATCCACCTGGAAGGCTTGAGGCCACGCCCCTTCCCATGGGACTTTTATTTGGAAATAAATTTGGTCAGAAATATGGTGCTTGCTTTCACGAATCAACTTTGTGGTACAAGTTGTACCCATTTCGTGCAGGGGAATAATCAAAAGTGAGTCACAGGTAGGCAGAAGAGCTGGTGTAAGATTTCACCGTCACCTGAGCTCGAGCAGTTTGCTGCAACCTTGGCTTCCAGAAGTCTCACTCTCGTCTCTGCTTTTATCTTTAGGTGGTGTTCTCCCTGTCTGCATGCTTTGGAGTTCAAAGTTCTTATTTTATGGGGATACCAGTCCTATTGGATTTGGAATCTACCCTGAGACCACATCTTATCTAGACAAGAATCTCATCTTATCTATCTACATTTTAAGGACCTCTTTTCCAAACTGAGTTACACTCTGAGGTTCAACATTATGCCTTTTGAGTGACACAATTTGAGCCATGTCATTAACTTTGCTTCTCCTTGTCAGCCGGGTGGTGGTCTGATGCAAGAGCATTTCTAGTTTGTGCTGTTAAAGACATGCCACTGTTCTGGTTTGTGATTGAGACAGAAACCTAAGACACAGCCAAAGCCAGAGGGATTTTATAGGAATCTGAACCCAGATTTTCATCCTCACTTCATTTTAACCCAATGTACTCAATGGCTTAGATGGCCTCAGCCTCCCTTACCTGGCACATGAAGCAGCTGACTTAATAGTATATGAATGTGTATGCGCACTAGTGTACACTGTTTGCACATGTAAGTCTGTGTACATGGTGTTTGAGACAGAAACATCTCTGAGAACTGTTCCTTTATTATCATTCTGATAAAATAATTTTGATTGGCTCCAGTGTGGTTAATTTGCATTTTCTCTCATTTTCATACCTTTCTGTCTAAATGCAAGTTACATGAGTTTCAACCTCCACACCAACCGTGTCATCTTACAATTTCTAGAAAACAAAGTTTATCATTGATTCATGCTCTACTACTACCCAGATGGTGCTTCTCCCTTCACACGACTTCTGTCTTCTGAAAGCAAATGACATCAGTGTATTAACACCGTTCCTAAAATTTTCAGGTTGAATTTCCTTAGCACCTTTTTGGAATTTTTCATTCCTATGTTATGGCCCCACATGCTAGACTTTGATGGTTTGTTCCCTAGACTAAGACTGTCTGCAGTCTAATGTGCTTAATTTGTAGGTCTTGTGCAGAGTGAAAATGCAGGGCTCATTTAAAAAAGTTAATAATAATTTCAAAATGGTACCGGAAGGACAATGAACCAAGTCCGAGGCTCTCCTGAGACTGTGGTCTACAAGGTTGGCCTTGTCTATTTGCCTGGTCTACGGAGTGTCAGCATCCCCAGATTCCCCCAAATCATGACTCAATAGATGTTGTATAAATAAAGGAATCCACCAATGGATGGATATTAAATTTCTGGTACAGGCGGTCATTTTGTAAGACAAACCTTGCAGCTTTAATTGCCAGCAGAAATCCTTACAGAATCACTGAAGTGAGAGGAACAAAAAATGGCTCTGAGCAGTTATTTGTAGCAACAAACATTCAAACTTTGCACGCATGCAAGACTTTTCATCTTCAAAACGCTTTCAAAACATTAATTAATCCTTACAACAGCATCAATGAAATTGAAACTAGAAGGAGAATTTGAGGCATGCAAAGTTTAATTACCAATATTAAAATTTGGCACGCAGCTTACTCTCCTCCTACTGGGGCAGTCAACACATTCCATGCCATCTCCTCTCCCTCTGAAGAAAAAAAAAAAAAGAACATGGGAAATTTATCCTCCAAGCTGTCCTTGGAGAACCCTCAAGAGATGGGAAAAAGTAATAATGTATCTGAACTCTGTTCCCTTCTGAGTTCCTTAAGAATCTGGGAGTCCAGTGAAGTGTTGTCATGGGCACAAAGTGAGCTCACCTTGAATAAAGATGTGTAGAATTCTGTGAGGTCATAAGGGAGAGCCCAGGCATCTCTCTCAAACAAGGCAAACCATCACCACCTCCACCCATCACCACCTCCACCCCAATAATAAAGGTGTTTTCATGGAATCCTGAGTCACACTTGAAAGCTCTGGGGGAGGTCTTCATCGGCACTGTCTAGTATTAGGAGCAGTGTATGTAGAAAAACTTAGCCTTATGCTGAGACTCAAGCGCAACACAATTTCAAGCCTTTTGAATTTTTGGATTCTCTAGGCTGGAAGGATGAGGACTAGGTTCTTTTGTGCCACAGCATGGAGAGATGCTGCCTGCTCCTCTGCAGCAGAAAGCCTTTCACACAGGGAGCCGCTGGCCTCTGGAACCTCAAGGTACGGAGGGGTGTCTGATGCTCTTGGCTAAAGTCTCCAGTGTCCTGAAGGGAGGTGAAACCTAATACTCCATTTCTGAAGAGTGGATTGTGCATAGTGGCTGCGTTAGCTTTTCATCACAAGAAAAACAATTTAATGGAAAAAGAGATTTATCTTGGCTTATAGTTTGAGAGATTTCAGTCTCTAGTTAGGTGGCTTCAAGGCAGGAATATCATGGTGAAAGGCATGCTGGAGAAAAAAATCCTAAGCCTAGCTGGAAGCCAGGGAGCAGAGAGATGGAAAGAGCCAGGGATGAATGGCCAAGAAATAGTCCCCAAAGTCACAACCCTGATTTTCCTCCTTCAGCTACAGCCCCCTTCAAAGTTTCCATTACCTTCCAATATATCATCAAACTCATCAATGGGTTAATCCACTGACAAAAGTTACAGCTCGTGTGATCTAGTCACCTTCTGGAACCCCCCCCCCCCACCAAACACTGACACTTGCGACTTAAACTGAAACACTTTTCATTTTTATTTATGTATTTATTTATTTTTTTGCCCTGGGGATTAAACTCAGGCCCTTGTGCTTGCAAGGTAGTTGCAGTACCACTTGAGCTAAATCCCTAGGTCTAGACTTCCTTTTCAAAAAGGGCAGTATGGAAAGGGGAGGATAAAACGGTAACATTGCAGAAGAGAAACTTGATAAACACTACTACAGCTAGCTGATCAAGATCAACATGAAGTTGCAAATGTTGTTACTTTCTTCTTCAGGCCTCAGTTTTACAAAAATTCTGATGCTGAGGTTTAAAACATAGTTAATGACAGTAGTAATCAAGCCTCTCCCTGACAAGTGTCTTATTTTCTTCTTCCTAGAGCATAGCCGTGACCATGTTTCATCTGATCCGACCTCTCTTTCCCACTGGCCATGATTTCGTACTGACATCTTTTCTTGTTGACTTCATTTGTTTTGATTCTTGGCATTGTGGTCACCACTCTGGAGACCACGGAAGGCCAGCCACAAGTCCCATGAGACGGCAGTGACAATGCGAAGATGTTGATGATAATTCTTGGTAGGAAGATGACCTGAGTCACAGGGTCTTGACACTGAAATTGGGTAGCAACACTTTACATGGGAGTGGTGGTAACACACGAATTAAAAAAAAAATTCTCGACTACTGCACAAGCCTGATTCTTGTATTTATGGAAATGAAGGCAGACAAGTGTGCCTGGCCTTGGGTTAGACACAGGAGGCCATCACACATCATTTTTGTAAATCCTATGTAGTTATTTTTCTTTTATTTATTTTTGAAAAAAATTCTTCTGAGTTCCTTCATACCCAAAGAGTCAACCAGGGGCCTGGGTCTTTTCTAGACCATCATACCCCTGAAACAAGAGATTGCTGAAAACATCTGAGCTTGAATCGATTTATGGAAAGCATTGTCACAGTGTGTTCCAGGGAGTTTTGCCTGCTGCTCCAGGCATCCATCCATTTCAGAGAAAGACACAACCAATTTGATATGGTGTAAGTACTTGTCAAATTGTTTATTTGCCAGTCATACTAGTTATAATATTGGATTTACAGAAGAAACTGTGGTACAAAGAAAGTAAGGCTCCAATAGCCCCTGGGCAGCAGCAGCCCAGATGCCCTGCACAGGCTGAGCATGGTTGATCCCCCAGTAGAGGTGTGGCTTCCCATCCTACTGTGCACAGGGGACTGTGATAACGGATTGTCTGCTCTCCTGTGCTAGTTAGAAACAGAATGGAGAGGGGATTCTGGGAGATTCTCTCATACTTATCTGGATTAAGACCTGAACTTGATAGTTGCTTTTCAGCAAGTGTTTAACATGTCAGTACCAGGGAAAAAGAAGCCCGCACATCACTTTCCAAGGTGCTTTGTGACCAGATCTAAGAATTACCACACAAACAGATTCTGTGTGGGGGCTGAAAAAACTGTGTTTTTCACTGATTTTTCAATACATGTGTTAACAGTCATTTCAATTTGGAAGTTTATTCTTTCCACTGATTTTTATACATCCAGAAGAACACAAATAACCAACAGTTCTTTTTTGGGTTTTGCATATTCATTTCCCCTAGAACGAAAAGTGAACTTAAAAAATTGGAACCATGCTATTAGCTGTTTACAAAAGTGAGTAAGTAGCTCATTTTTAAGTCTAAAATGAAGTAGAAAGAAGCATTTTTTTCTATAGTATTTTGCAAACATAAGAAAAAGTCCTTTGAAACACAAAAACTGAAAAAGTTATTACAGGCATTAACAATATTTTATAATGAAGCTTAAAATCTATTTACATACATAAATACAATTAATTGTGTTGATGCAACCCTTCTGGAAGGGGGAAAAAAAAAAAGCCAAAGGATCAGCTTCATCAATACTGACCTGGCTGAAAGGAGGGAAAAAAATTCCCAACAAATAAACAAATCAACAAAACCCCCAAGCAAATGTGTACTCTAGGGCAAACAAAAAATGATTTTGCTCAGATGTAAAAAATGTTTTCTGAGATTACTGTTAACTTACTTTTGTATAAAAGACCCCAAATATGACACCCCCCCCAACAAAACCCCCCAAACTATCAAAATAAAAAAAAAAATCACCAGGACGGAATGTCCCAAAGAAACAGGTATTTCAAGACAGAAATCTGCAATCCTTAATTGCAAGACATCTGAGAGAAACCATTCATTTCCTTTCCAATCAGAGCACTTCTGTTTATCTGCACAGAAACAGTAGGCAGCAGAAAGGCTCTTTACTCACTGATTGTAATTTGCCCAGGACACTTTCTGTTGCTGCATTTGGACAGCAAGCAGATCCAAGATGGTTGGCAGCGTCTCTGCTCTGCTGGAAGAAACCCATGAGCAGGAGAAAGGCTGATTCACCCTACACTTGATGCAAAGAAAGAACTGGACCTCCTTGGGTTCTGGACATTTGGTATGGTGTGGGTGTGTGCTACCTCCTTACAGAGGGTGGGCGGATACAAGAGGGAGAAGGTGGAATTTGGAGGAAGAAGCAGGGAAAGCAGCAGTGGAGGTGGGGTGGAGTGAGCGAGCACATTCTCAGGTAGTGAGAAAGACTACAAGAACTGAAACGTGTCCACGTTGAAATCATACATAGTGGCATGAATAAGCAGTACACATGGCTTATTCAATCTTTCTTCTCCTGGACCAAAACTCTTAGATACAGCCAGTTATTATATGATTGACTTAAGAATCTTGCTGATACCTTGATTTACTTGTAAGGCAGAATAAAAAGACACTTTAATTTACCTGAAGGTAATGAATTTCTCAAGTAAGAAAATTGCATTGTGTGAAAACTTCTCCAAAATAACTAAAATTTGAGGTTTTTTTTTTTCTTTTTCCTGAAATGATTAAAAACTATTTGTATTGGTAAGGGTCTGTGAGACTTAACTGTCAAATCAGTATGTCTGCAACGAAGTGACACACTTTCTCCATAATGGCTTTGAGATGTGAGAGATTATCTACTTTCCCATTTAGGGTATTAGGCTGGTTTTAAGTTGAATATTTTTAGTTATGAGAATTTAAGGTGAACAATATAAATTTTCCTTCATCTTTGCCCAGCACTTTCTCAGGTGAAATATGGCAACATGTGCTGAAAAGAATATGTAAATTAATTTGTGGGAAAATAGGCTATTTGTCCATTCCAAAAATTCAATTTTTAATTTTTGACATTGGTTGGTAGTTTAGCTGCAAAAAATGTTATATAGAGTAACTTATAAAACTGAATTATGGAGGGAGTTCTAAGATGAAAATGAATATATTGTCTTCCTGTGAGATTATAGTTCTTCTCTAGATAAGAACCTGACATCACAAGCTGCTTTATTCTCTCACCAAAGTGCTACTGCATCTGTGTAAAACAAATAATCTATATATATATATATATATTTATTTATTTAACTCAAAAACAAGTTGTTTTTAAATAAGTCCAGCTGTTTTGCTGCCTGCAGCCAAAGATCTAATTTGAATGCTTAAATTTATAAAATAAAAATCAAACACTGTTCTGAAGTCCTGCTTTCAAACACTCTTGAGTTGACCTGAAATTGTTTCAACTAATTTAAGAAGTACATTAAATAACCAGATCATTTTGAGCACACATATGTCAAAATCAGCAGTTAGTATTTATGAATTGTACAAAACTGCATTCTGACCAAGGCCTCCAATAAAAATAGTGCGATAAAACTTACAGTGACACTGGTCGCACTTGAATTGTAGCCCTGGGCGGCAGTGGCATGAATCTTTCTTGTCACGCTGGCGCACATTGATGAAAGTGCACACTCCCCCAGGGGAGGGTCTCAGCCTCACAGCACAAACACAAAGGTGCTGGGCAGTCAGGATGGCGTTGCCACACAGGTGGGACGATGTTCACCCAGAGATTCCATCTGGGCAGGCGAACTGGCTCTTCTAGGCCTGCTTTTGGACTGACCCTCTGAGAATTCAGCAGGAGACTCGTGGCCCTGAATGGTACTTGGTCTTCTCCCTTCTATTCTCACGTCTGGAGGATAGCTAGAAGTTTTGTTCTGCATCGGTGCATGGATATTGTATCAAAGAGAAATATTTTCTTGCTCTCCCAGAATTGAGAGGTTAAGGATTTCCTAAACTCATCATTTAGTTCCTATGTAAATACTGCTCCTCCACATGGCTAACTTTGGATATGTTCTGTTCCAAAGCATGTCTGAAATTACCAGGCCATGTTATAAGCATACCCCTAGGCAGAAATTAGATCTTTTCCAGAGGTGTGATCATTGGCACCTGCCTGCGTCCTCCAGGACTAGAGTTGCCCTTCTATTTGAAGGGAGGAAGCCAGATCTAAGACCCTCTGTTGAGCCTAGCAGAAAATTCTGTATTTTTGATCCTTGGAGTGACCTCAGTTTTTAAAATCCTATTAAAAACATTGCTGCGTGAGCTACCAACTTGTTTAATTAACATGAAAGGGAGTTTAATGTAAACAATATTTCTAGATAACCAAGTGATCACATTACCTCTTCTTTTTTCCCAGCCTTCTTCAATGTGATACATTTAACTTTGGCTATTATTAAAAAAAAGTATAGTACTTGATATTTTTCTCAATATAAGTACATTTAAATAATTAAAAAAAAGTTTCAACACATAAGTAACTGTCTGAACATCAAGATACATAAATATCTAGGGATTCCTTGTGGGAATACAGTAGTTTAAAAAAATGACCCAAAGCTGTAGCTGTCTCAAAACATAAAAATTTTAAAATTAAAAAAAATGAAAAACTACACAAAATTTTGAAGAAAAGTTAAATAAAACATAAGAATGGGAATCCTATTTCTCAATTGTCAAAGCGAGAAAGAAGCAAGCTCATTTGTATATATGTAAAAAAAAAAAAAAAACCTAGATGCAAATATGTATTTTGCAATTTATAAGGTGCAGGAAAGAAAACCAGAAATTAGAATTAGATGCCAAATAGGATGAGTTGGTCTCCCCTCCCTCGCAAAAAAACCCAAAAAACAAAAAAACAAAAAAAAAAACCAAAACCACAAAAACCCTAAAATTCCACTCTCTGGAATAAACAACTTGGTTAGAAAGTTAAGTCAAGGGTATAAAATCTTTCTTTTATTCACAGCATTGCTAAATCAGAAGCATTCACAGTTTCCCTCTGGGAATCTTCCTGTTTGCCTTACGACGTGCCCACGTAGCGGTGTTTCTGTGGACACCCTCAGGTTGAGTCTTGCTGGAAAGACCGATGGGCCCGGGCCGGAGCGGAGCGAACTGCGTGGCTTCAGAAGCGCAGGGGGCAGCGGCCCGGCGAGCCCCGGGCCAGGCGCGGCCGGCGGGGCCGGCTCCTGGGACGACGTCCGCGGCTCGCCGGCCGGCTCAGTAGGGGCGCCACACGGCCTCCTCCAGGCGCGCGGCGGGCGCCATGTTGGTGGGCGAGTTGCTGTGGCTGCCCTCGGCCTCCACCACGTCGCTCTGGTTCGGGAGGCTGGGGTTGAGCAGCGCCGAGCCCGTGGAGGCGTTGGTGCAGGGCGGCAGGATGCGCGGGGGCGACCGCTCGCCGCCCACCATGGAGAACTGGTAGGAGCCGGCCGACGCCCCGTAGTACAGGTGGTAGGAGGGAGAGCTGGCCTGGAAGGGGCCGCCCTGCGCCTGCGACGAGCCGGGGTAGGGCGGCGGCAGGTACGTGTGGTAGCGCGAGGCCGAGCTCATGGCCGACATGCCGATGCCGATGCCCGACGTGACCGGGGTTGGGGAGTAGGGGAAGGCGCCGGGGTAGTGCATGCGAGGATCAGAGATGGAGGGCAGCGCGGGGAACTGGCGCGGGTCGCCGAAGGCTGTCAGGTCGGGAGCAGCTGTGGGGCAGAGAGATGTCACGTGAGTACAGCGCTGGGGAGGCCGAGCCCCTCGCTCCAAAGTTCTGCGGGAGAACCACTCGGTTACCACCCAAGATGAAAGAAAGACTACCCAGAATGCAGTCGGCCCGGAAGTGTGGAAACCGCCCAGAGTGCTCTAGCCGGGGAATTCGGAAACTACCCAGAATGCCGTTGCCCAGGAAGTAGGACTAATTGCTAATGGGTCCAGGAAATGGCGTGGACAATACATAGCAATAGCAAATGGCAATACATACAGTAAGGATATTATATAATACTGTAAAATACAGATAAAACATCAGTATAATCTCATGTTGGCAGATTGCAGCCTATTGGCCCATCTTGCTGGGGCCAATTTTTATGCCCTAGGACTTAAATTTTATAATGGTTAGGAGGGGAAAAAAAAAATCTAAAAAACTCAGTCTTTCTTGATGTCAAAATTATAGGAAGTTCAAAGCTCACCACATAAATTGGAGCATAACCTCACTTTTATGTATTGTATATAATTGCGTAAGCTACCACGACAAAACTACATAATGATGAGGGAAACTGAAAGAAGGGTAAAGTATTTTTTGATCCTTTACTGAAAAAATTTTGCCCACCCTCTAAATTAGTGAGTGTTAGTACCAATTAGTGTACTGCTGATATAACCAGTATATTAATATATCAACATTAATATATACGACATATAATACCATACGGCAATTAATGTAATGGATGCATTGATATAGTACCAACAGAATATATTATAAATAATATAAATGTGTAACAGTATTAATATAAAATAATATATTGCATATGTTTAGGTTTAATCCTAGCAAATGCCATTTTTTGTAGTTTTTGAATAGTTGAAAACGGGTAATTTTCAATTACTAAACAATTTACGCCATGCTAGTGACTAGAGTGAATGGTCATGAGTGTCATTTCTGTTCATCTCTTTTATAGTTTTACATTCAGGCTGGCTTTCAGATCTTTAGCAACAATACAGCTTTAATTTCATCTACATTATTTAATATGTGTTTCCTTGGTTGGTTAAGACAAATAGATACAGGACTTTGATTCATTTATTCCATTTAAAAAACAATTGAAATTGTACCAGGAGTAGTGAAGCTTTATCTGTAAAATTCATTTTGTTAGGACTGTGAATTTACAGTTTCACAAGCTGGCTATGGCTGTACGGGGTTGACTGCATGCCTCTGCATTATTTTTTTTTTTTTAACTTGCAATCTGGTCTTGGGGATTATTAGACTAGGAGTGCCAGAAAGTGTTCCCCATATCCTGCAGATCAGAGTTTATCAAAAGTGGCACTATTGATATTTGGGGTCATATTATTTGTAGGATGTTTAGAGGTGTCGTATGCATTGTGACATGTTTGGCAGTATCTCTGGTCCTCACATGCTGAATGCCAGTAGCACGCCTGCCCCACTGTGGTAACCCAACATGCTTCCAGACATTGCCAAATAATGTGAGAGTGGGAATTATGGAGGCACAGTCACACACAGCTGAGAGCACTACCGAAGATAGAGATCACGTCCTGGGGTGGTCCAGACTATAATCAACACATTATCAAAACCCAGAGCAACAAAACAGAGCAGATGCATGAATTAAATGCCTAAAATTTTAAGTTCTCATATTAACATACAAAATAATTCGAAGCTCAAATAGTATGTGCCCTACTGAAATCAAGAGGTAGAGAAACGTGAGGGCGTCAGAAGCTTGCTCTGAAGGGAAAGCTACCAAATCAGTTCTTTAGACGGCATCGGCTGTTGATCAACTTCCTCATATTTCAAGCCTATTATTCCAGCAGGGAGAGCTAGTGTGTTCTCATTCTCATATTCATCGTCCCTCTCTCCCTCTCTCTCTCTCTCTCTCTGTGTCCCCCCCCACTTCCTCCCTCTAATGATCTTTTATTGCTCTAACACATTAAAAAAATGAACTCTTGTGTACATTTGGGATGAATGTGATGAGGGGATATATTCTTCATCAGAGAGGTAATTAAAGTTTATAGAAACAGCCAAAGTCTGCTGCAAATCCCTCCACTAATGAGGAAACCAGGAGTCTGACTTTCAAACAAACACTCCTGTTAATCTTTTCAAAGCGAGTCAGACATGTGGACAAGGAAAAAGCTGTAAACCGGCAGTGGTTCTGGGGCTGCCCTTCTTTGGCCCCTCACTAGCTTATGCTCAGGCCAGGCCACACCTCATTCCACAGGGTTCATCCCTGCCTGCTTGCTAGTGCCATCTATGAGCAAGCTCTGTGTCACTTGTTTGTGTTTATACAGAGAGCTGTGACATGTCAGACAGTTAACAGGAAGTTTCACTCCAATATTTTTTTTTTAAGTAGATTTATGTAGTTCAGGGAGAAGCTGAAGTAGGAAGAAAAGCATTAGGCAAATAGAGTTAATTTGTTGTCATCTGATGCAACGCTGTGGACACAAATGACTCGCCCATTATTCCTCTTGCTTCATTTGACCTAAAACAAAAAGGTGAATCTACTGGAAAAAGGAATGAATGGTCACCCTGTTTCACGGCGATGTCTGGACATGCTCTGCCAGTCTGTTGCAACCACCACATGGTAATGTGGTGATGGTAGCGGGTTACCGGAATCCTGAGTGAGTCTGTGATTTGTCATGGGCATAAGTACTGGAATGATGTTACAGTCTCAGCTGTTGGGAGAAAATAGTTCTTTCGTTTGTGGGCAGAGTGTCTGAAAGATCTGAAATATTGCCCATATTTCCTCTGTTTGCACAGTAGCATCATTACACACACACACACACACACAAATCCATTTGGTCAGATTATGGTCTTTTTGTAGAAACACACATTTGATAATAACAACTTCAGATCTCTATATAGGCTCAGATTCCAGGACTTTGTTTATTGTGTTTGTTTTCCTATGTTTGGTCCAACACTGGCTGTTAGGACCAGTCCTGGGCAGATCACCCATCCAGCCGGAGTCTGTCTGTCCTTCTGTCCTTTTGGCTGGCCTGGCGGCTCCTTATTCAGGAGCAAGGTGAGCTGTGACCCCTGATATTCAGAGGGAGCGTTTTAAGAGTAGGAAATCTGGGGATTAGGAGGTTCAGGTATTTTACTTGGAAACGTTTCCTCATCGAAGGGACTAAACATTTGCTGTGACAGCTCAAGTTTTTGCTCTGCAGCTCGACAAGGATGAAAGCAGCTCCACTCAAGGGCCCTCCCACTGCCCCCGAAGGATTAAACAACCTGAGCAGATAATGGCTGCCTTAAAAGGATCTTTCACATGACTCAGATTAATGCATGCTGTCTGTCGCCCAGGTTGGCAGCTAAACATTAATTTAGAAAAAAAAAAAAAAAACAAAGAAAGAAAAGTAAACCTCCAGATGACAACTCTTTTCAGACAAGGTGTGGAGTCTGTCTGCTAAGGATAGAGAGGCAGACAGAGTCCACATCCTTGGTGCTGAAGGACCCCAGTGGGCATGGGGGAGGGGAGGGGGTGGCACACAGGCCCGCTGCAGGGATGAAAAGGTAAGGCGGCCGCAGAGCAGTGTCAGGTTCTCAAAGCTGTCTGCTGGGACAGCCACCCCCCACCCCCACTTTTCAGGCTTGTGCTCCAGGTTTGAGTTCGCAGAGGGAGTTCTGCCAAGTGGAAGAGCAGTCTCGCATGCTGTTCTCCGCCACTGATGACAGCTCCTTTGGAATTCTCTGGTCCTCCCTCCAAGACAGCACAGGATCACTCCTGGGTGCTGAAACAGGGCATGATTTTCACTTCTGTCACCTTCCCATGCTATAAGGTGACCACCCTTACTCCTTGGGTAACTGAAGTTCACGTATGGAGAAGCATAACTGTGTTTTGGGATTTTGAAATATACATATTACTTATTGTTAAAAAAACAAAAAACAAAAAACAAACTTCCTCTGTATCTGAATACTGGTGCATTCCACACACACACACAAAAGGAGGAACTTGGCCCCTGGGGCTTTTGGACTATAAGGTGCCAATTTTGGGTGGTGACCAAGTGAAAAGTCTTACAAAATACATTCCCAGGGACAGACCCACAAGCAGCACCACTTCCAAGGAAAACAATAATTGTGTCAGAGGCAGACCACAGCCAGTGTTTCAGACGTAGACTAGCGCCACGGAGAGGAATCAGTAAAATCTGACAAGTGCCTTTGCAATCAAACTGTTTCCAAGGGATGACTTTCAAGAAACCACAAGCTGAGTGCATGCCATCCTCCCTACAGTGTTCCCTCCACTCCTTCGACCAGCATTTGCCGTGAAAATCTCTGCCCTCATGTCACTGATGGTCAAACCTAAGGTGAAAACTGAACACTCAACACTTCCTGTTTCACTACAGCACTAAGGAATATTTGAAGACAGTGGTTCTCTCCGCCTCCCGAGTGCCAGGATCACAGGCGTGAGACATCACACCTGGCACTGTGGCGTGTGGTGCTTATTGCTGGTGGGTGTGAACCACCAGGCCTGGCACTGTGGTGTGTGGTTACCGGGGATCGAACTTGGGACCTTGTGCTTGCTAGGCAGACACCAGAACCAGTGAGCTAAATCCCTGGCCCTCAGCTGGGGGAAGTTTTGTGGCAACATCTGGAAATGTTTTGACGGTCACACCCAGAAGAGCGATGTTCCTGGCATCTTGAGGCCAGGGATGCTGCTAAATAGCCCACAGTACACAAGACATCTCCCTGAAGGTAGGAATTATTTGGAGCAGATATCAAAAGTGCTGCTGCAAAGCATTCAGGAAAGCTCTGGGAAGCAGCTAAAGCCGCTCGTGAAATGTCAAGTAATGTCACAACTGTCTGGAAAGCATGACATTTCACAACATTCAAAATGGCTGACGTGACTCCCTCGCCCCTTTGCCTGCCCCTTAATCTGCTGTAATCTGATACGAGGAGTTGAAAAGGCAAAACGGCCATCTTCCCAACACACATGCAAATGTGTTTGCACACCTCTGAGTACTGACGTCCTCTGAATTTGTACCTTTGGTTCAGCTCCAATTTCAAAGCTCCAAACAGTAAGTTTCTTCTTTTGCCTTCAACAAAGGAATTTTTCTCTCTAACTCTGATTTCCTTGCCCACAAGCAAGGGTGAATGCCAAGCCCAAAGGGCTCATAGGCTACATGACTAATATTTAATGAGCTCACATTAACAACAATTATGCTAACCATGACACCTGAGCTTTCCATGCCGTTCCTCTAACCACCTCGGTGTGAACAGCTTTTAGTTGGGAACATCTCGTTTGGCGAACAGTTGGTTGCTTCCCATTCCAAATGTCCCTTCTTGCGCTGTTTACAGCACTTGGGAGAATTCACCACCACTGCGGGGACCAGTCCCCTCAGGTGGGATGATGAATTCTAGCTTTTCAGATTATTAACCTTCATCCACCACCCTTTCCTGCCAAACATAAGCAGCCCCAAGTACCCATGACAGCCAAGTCACTTCTGCTTCTGTACCCATTTTAAGTGGTCAATGCCTGGCATGACACTCGGAGAAGATATAGGTGGCTTGTCTTTAAAGCAGGTCTTGTGTAAGTAATAACAGCCTGCCGGCACCTCCATACACCTCTGGTCTCCCACACCCTGCCAGCGTGGCTGCGAATATGTTTCCAAGAAGCTTACTTGAGAGCCGACTGGAAAGTTCTGCAGAGAGGCTTGTCATGCCGCTGGCACGTCCAGGAGAAATGGGTGTCGCGGGGTGCACGGAGGGAGTGGTGATGGATCCCAGGTACTGGTAGGACTGATCGTAGGACCATGGAGGGGATGGCTGGATCTGCCTTGTATCTGCAGAGAATCAAAGAGATTGGTGGCAGGTTAAGTGAGTTGACATCTAAAGACTGAAAGGTCTTTTAATAAGAAACCATCAACTTGTTGAAAGAGACAGGTGTGGCCTGTTTAGCAGTGTTTAGTAGCCCATGAGGGTCGAAGAATCTGCCTTTGCGAAAGGTACTGAGGTACAAGTTTGTGTTGGATTCTTGGAGGATTTTGTGTAATAAATGTGCCTTCTAGAGGTTCTGTTCAATCACACTAATAATGATGAAGGGGGTGGGTTATGTTTTACTTTCACATTTGGAGTACTGGACTATAACACTCCTGACCTCACATTCTAACTGCCCGCACCATTTCAGTTTTACCAATAATGACAGTGATATTATCAGAAACATTTTGGTAAACTTGGGAAGTCTGGTCTATCTGTATTCACTAAGCAAAAAGCATGTAAGAGTTTTGGTACTTTTTTTTTTGGACCTCTGGCAAAATTATTCCTTGGGCTTTTAAATCTTTTCTATGAAGGTGAATGGTCTCCCAAGAAAGGCAGCACAGAAGGTCAGTCTGGGAAGCTAATAATGAGCTTAATGACCACACAGTCTGCCCCTTTGCAGGATTTGAAGCTTGCACTTTACAGGGCAGATTTTTTTCTTTTTTTAAGCAAGTATTTTCTATGTTGTCATTATAAGAGGCCTAGGACAGACAAAAGGCAAACTTCTGACTTCAAAAGATTTAGACAAAATGGTGTTTGTAAATCTGACTCCAACAATCAGAAGTGTCTTAGTTTTCAAATGCATTGTGCTGTTCACAGATGAAATGCTGGGGGCTCTTGTATTCTTAGGCAAAATGTGCAATGATATTTAAATTGTACACTGTGCCCACTACAGGATAGTTTTACATTTCCTTAGGGTTAAACATTAATTTTCTCCTGGTTCCACATTCTTTGTGGACAACAATAGCAGCAGACTACCATGATTTCCAAAGGTCTCGACGTAATCAGAGCTTTATGAGCCTGACAAGAGCAATCTGGAAAGAGCAGACTTCTCTAGAAAAACACTAAGTGTAAGTTTTGTATACACAGTGACATGAAAGAAAGGAGTTATTCCTGCTCATTATAAAAATACTCCGATTTGCTCTCTCCAGGGCTTGCACTTCCAGCAAAGTTTATCTCTTTTGAAGTTTATGCGTTTTTCTGTTTATCTCTTTGAAGTTGTCGCAGTGCACAACAGAGTCGACATTTGGAGATCGATCTCCCTTCCCACTCCTCTCCCGACAGCTTCCCTCCCTCCCACATACTGACTCATTTCTTTCTTTTCTTTCTTTCTTTTCCAGAAAACAACTGCATTTTAAGTTTCTCAAATCTTACAGTCCCTGGGCAAACATTTTAACTTGGAATCTTTGAAATCTGACAGTATTTCCTTTCACATTTTAGGGCATTTGAGGAATAAAGATCTAGGCCATTGTAAACCCAAGGAAAAATAAATTCTCAAATGCCGTCAAAAATCCTGTACAGTCTTACAGCTAATAGTTTTCCAAGAGATGGAGGCAACATAAATAGCAAACAGCTCGACATTTCCATGGTGCTTGAAGTATTTTGCTCCAAGTGAAAAAAACCATGTACTCAGATATTGTCTCTAAGGCATGTGCATGTCTTAGACACACATTTACCAAGTGTCTGTATAGTACTCAAATATTTTAATCACTTAAAAAGCAAACAAAAGAGGTTTTATAATTGTCATAAAGCCCTCCAGGGTGTGAATTGTGGTATAGTAATTCATGCTTGTTGTGTAGACAGCCTAGCACCCCTAACCCCATGTCTAAAACCACACTAAGCATAAAGTATTATGCTATGATTCATGCTCTGTCATGTTTTACTGTAGTAAAAAAAAGTTGTGCTAGGCTTTTCTAAACTCATAATTAAACCATGCAAACGTTGCATAATATTTCACAGGCTTTTAAAAATATGCTTCGGTAAAATGATCTTTATGATTAAAGTCCAAGTTCTATGACTTTTTTTTTTAAACACAGGGTTACAGATTCAACGTCATCTTACTTCACACAACTTAGCTTTCCAAGTTTTGGTGTGGAGAAAGCACTCGGATACCTGAAGCCTACCCTTTTGTCAGTTTTCATTCCTGTGGCCACAGGGGACTGTGCTTGGGTTCTTTGCTAATAGTGGGCCGGAAGGTGGTGGTGGTGAGCCTTTCCTCAGAATTTCGGAGGTTTTCTTCTACATGGATTATTAATAAAAGCACCCCCCCCCAAAGTATGACCATTCTGTGTTTGATATATACTGTTTTTGCTCTGAAGGCAAATATGGGACTGGCAAGCAGGAGAAATGCATTCTGGGCCTGTCTGTAGTGGGCAGTTAGGTGACTTCGGGTTACTCACTAGAGCTTTCTTATGCTTATCTCTGGAAGAAGATGGTCTCTAAATCTCTTCCAATGGCAACAGAGTAGGATTCTCATTCACCTAAATCCTTCACCCTTTTTCTTTGCTTAATTTGTGTGTTACTTCAGCTGATAATAATAACTATGTACATTTTAGAGGGAAGATATTTGGAAGGGTAAGTTGGGAATTGTCTAGAAATGGTCACAGGCTGGGGAAAAGAAACTGTCATTCTCCAAAGCACACTTGTTCTTGAAGGAATTGATTCTGATAATTCAGTTTATTAAGAAGAACAATACTATTAAATATGTACTATGTGCCAGGTTTGTGCTAATTAAGACCAACATGGTTTCTGCCCCCTGGAACTTTCCTCAGCGAAGATCTGAGACCTCTCTCTATAGTGCTCAGAAAGGCCTCTCACTTTCATTAGTCATCATACTGAGAGTTCATTCATTCACTCATGGGCTTGTGAAGTTATTCACTTGCTCATTCATTCAGATTTCCACAAACACCTTTGCTTTACTAGGAGACTCATTATGAATGGAGTACAGCTTCTGCCTTCTGGGAGTCAGCAGCCACTCAATGAAGATAAGGGCTATATCCAGCCTAACTGCTAAATTAGCTGCCTGATGTGGATTTGAAACAGCAGCTCCCTAGGTAGAGGCAAGATCTCCAGCGGTATTTGTCCCATGCTTATATTCTGCCCCTGAGAGGAAAACACTAGGGAAAGCAGAGAACAGGAGTTGTGTACATGTCTTGGAAGGAATCTGGCCTTCATCATGAATTGGTCAGACAGTTTTGGCTAAGTCTCTTGCTTTGTTTGGATCCATAGTTGTCTGACTTAAAAAGAATAATAGTAAAAAAATCAATAAGACAAGCTGTAAATAAGGCATTTATCAAAATTTCTGGTGACAGTAATGTTGAATCAGTTTGAGTAAAGTTTCTTTTCTTTTTGAGACAGGGTGTTACATTGTAGTTAAGGCTGGCCTTGATCTCACTATGTAGCCCAGGCTGGCTTCAAACTCTGGATGTTCCTGCCTCAGCTTCCTGGCCACTGGGATTATAGCTATGAAACTCCATGCCTGGTTAAGTGTGAATAATTTTTATGATTGTATTACTGAAGAGGAAAGGACATCCATACCAAAAGTCGTATCTGGTGTTTATTGTTAAAGCAGCATATGCTTGCTTCAAGAGTATGCCCAGCGAACATGTTTTGTTCAGTGTTTCAGGGCTCGACAGCCACACTCTTCAGCTCTGAGAAGAGCAAGGCACCAGAGAGTATGTGGTAAAGGAGTAAGAACATTGAAAATTTGAGACTCACATGGAAAAATCAAGAATTCAGTATGTCAGCAAAATTCAGTTGTCCATTAAATTAAAAGTACTGGATTAGGCTGGGGATTTAGCCCAGTGGTTCTGGTGTCTGCCTAGCAAGTGTAAGGTCCTGAGTTCAATCCCCCATACCACATACCACGATGCCGGGTATGGTGGCTCACGCCTGTAATCCTAGCACTCGGGAGGCAAAGGCAGGAGGATTTCTGTGAATTCAAGGCTAGCCTGGGCTACACAGTGAGTTCAGGCCCAGCCTGAACTACAAAGCAAGACCCTATCTCAAACAAATACAAAAAAACTGTATTAGAAAATTTCAGTTCATCCCTTTCAGTATCCTTTTCTTCAAGGAAAAAGTGTTTTGATGCAGCTGCTTCACTAAGGCCATTCTGTAATGGGTTATTTTTAGCTTTTTGATTATTAAATAATGGGTAAAAAGGAGCCCCTTTTCCATACTCTGGACCCTGCTCCTTCCATTTGAAATGGGAGTTGAGGAAAAGGGTAACATGGAGATAGGTGGGGCTGAAGCGATGGCAAGCCCCAGGGCCCACGACATATAGTACGTCACTCCATCCAAAGTGCTTAAACTTTTAAATGTAACAACATCACCACGTCTCTAGAGTCAGTGTGATCCAATCAAATAATTTATGTCAAAATGTCCTGCAGGCTTCCAGTTTCAGCTGCAGAAGGTAAAGAGCTGGTGAATCATCATTATTGTCTTTAAAACAAACAAACAAAAAAAGCTGAACAAACAATATCTAAGACTTCTTGGATCTGCTAGAAAACTGGAATTGCAAGGCAAGCTGTCACCTCAACATTGTGAGAGGTGGCGAGAGACAATCACAGTGTGGTCTGTTTACGGGAACAAGAACTTATTGAATCTGTACATTGACAGGAGCACTTATTAGTGATTTTCACAAACTGCTAGCGCCTAGTATCTTGTTCGGAAGGACACTGTTGTGGTTTCTCCATTCAGGAACTGCACTAGGTACCCATGGGATCCAAGAACTATGGGGCTATCACTGAAAGAGCTTCCAGGTGTGGACTATTTAAGGAGAAGTGTGTAGGGAAGCCGTGAAGTGACAAAGGAGGCAAAAAATAATGAATGTGAAGCCTCTGGAAGCCCTGAGTGCAGTAAAGATTCAATATGGTTCAACTCCCACTTAGATGGACACAGGAACCCCCAGTAAGGGCCTGTTTACTTGGTTCCTGTCATGTGAAACACCATGTCTAACTTTCAACCAAAAAATTACAATAATGACAGTAAAAACAAACAAACAAACAAACAAACAAACAAACACTTGAAGAGACAAAGCAAGGGCCAGAACTAGACTCAGATATGGCATTGAGTTTAGAACTACGAGAGAATGTAGATATGATTAATAAATGTGTTAAAGACACTAACAGAAAAATAAGACAACATAAAAAAAATAGGTGGGCAATGTAATAAGGAGATAGAGACTCTATGAAAGACTCAAAAGGAAGTTATGGAAATGTAAAGCACTGTAACAGAAATGAGGAATGCTTTTCACGGCTCATCAACCCACAAGATACAGCTGAAGAAAGAATCAGTGAACTTGAATGTATGTCCACAGGGACTTACCAAACCAAAAGCTACAGAGTTTGAGAGGAAACCAAAATTATCCAGTGACTATAGGATAATTTCAAAAAGTATGACATAGATATAACTGGAATGCCAGAAGGAGAAGAAAGACAAAACATAGAAGAAATATTTGAAGTATCAATGGCTGAAATTTTCTAGGATTAACATAGTTTAGATGTAAAATGTACCCCCCTTGCTCATGTGTTCAGAGATGGGGCTTTGGGATCAGAAGGGTGTTACATTCATCAATAGACTAATTCATTCATAGATTCATGCACTATTGGCGGGGGACCTGGTTGGATGTGGGTCAAATTCCCTTCTTGTTTTGGTTCCTGGCCGCTGTGGGTTGGGCCCTTTCCTCTTCCAGGCCAGACCACCACCCTTTTCCTCCTTGCTCAACTGTGTACTGAGCCTTCAGAAACTGTGAGCCAAAATAAACCTCTTTTTCTTTAAGTTGTCATGGTCAAGTATTTTGTTCCAGAAATGGAAATGTGACTAATATAGAATGACAGGTACCAAACCACATGTCCAGGAAACTTATAAAACACCGAGAAAAATAAATACTAGATCTGCCCCTAGCATATAATATTCAAACTACCAAAGACCAAAAGAAGAGAAAATCATTGGAGAAATCGAGAGTGTGGGAAACAACTCCTTATTTACACAAATAAAGAGGACAATTACACCAGGTTTTCTCTAGAAACTAGGTAAGCAAGAAGAGACTAAGATAAAATGCTGAAGTCATAAGATAAAATGCCAAAGGTCACCAACCTACAATTCTACATCCAGCAAAATTATCCTGCAAATGTGAAGGAGAAATAAAGACATTCTCAGACAAGTCGTGCCAAAGCTATTCATTGCCAAGAGATGTGCCCTGGAAGATATATGAGAAGAAGTCTCTCAGAGAGAGAAAGAGAAATCCAGAGAAAGAATAAGGTGAAATAAAGTCTTATTTACATTAGACCTGAAACATAGCTGTTTAAAACAGAGAATACAGAATAACAACAGCATGTGGATGAATGTCAGTAATGACAAAGGTTTAAAAAATGGCATAGTTTCTGAGCTACATGATTATTAGTGTGTTTTTCATAAGGTAGGGCAACCAGTAGTAACAGTTTTTCAAGAAATATATTTGACAGGCTCAGACAGCAGATAAAATGCAGTCATATAAAATGCTCAGTTAAACCCAGAGAAGACATGGAAAAAAGATAAAAAAGAATCAACAAATGTAAAAGTTCTAGCCCTAGTAAATAGCAATCTACTTCAATAATCAGCTAAAATATGAATGGTATGAATGTCCCAATTTAAAGACAGATTTTCAAAGCAGATTAAAAATATGATCCAACTATATGTTTCCTATAAGAGATTCATATTAAATATATGCTCAGATAAGTTTAAAGCACAGAGAAAGATACACCATGGCATCACTAATCAGAAGAAAGCTAGGGTAGCTATATTAGTTTTATAGATAGTTGGTTGAAGAAGAAGAAAGATATCCAGACATAAAGAGAATTATATAATTGTAGAAAAAGCCCCACTTAGAGGGAAATTAACAGCACTGAATGTATATATTAGTAAACAATGATCCAGAATCAGTATTCAGAGCTTCCACACTAGAGGAAAAAAAAGGAATATAAACCTAAAAGATCAGAAGAAAAGAAAAAAGAAAAAAGTGGAAATCAATGCAATTGAGCACAGAAAAGTAACAGAATAAGCAGTGAAACCAGAACTTGTTCTTTAAGAAGTTCCAAGCGCTTTGCTTTGTCCTCATGTTCCTCTCTGTTTACAAAGAAGCCAGAAAGAGACATCTGGTCTACTCTGACCACCCTCTCCCAACCTAGGTTTCCAGGAGTACCAGATGAACTGTGACATCTCCCTTAACGGGGGCCAGTGATTGTGTGGACTCCCTTGAGCAGTTATCGTTACAGAACCCTTTCCTTGGCTACTTGGCCGGTATCTGTATAAGACCAGACCTTTCAGTCACCTCTCAGGGCCATTCAGAAATAAAAAGTGGACAGTTAGATACTCCACAGTCCTTGGACATCTATTCTTTAAAAAGCCAAAACTGCTTGGTGAACTTACAAACCCTGAGGGCTGCTATATTTTCTTCCCTAAAGAACTCTGCCGGTCTTCCAGCTTGTGTGATGATAGAAAGGTTCTCAGGGTGCCCTCTCAGTGCACCTCAGTCATGGGCAGCTGGTGTAATGCTCTCCTGGATGCCTCAGAGCGCACAACAGGATGTGACTCAGGACTCAGAGATGTGAGTCAGTTTCCAGGGTGATGTGTCAGGGCGAGCCCCAGTGGAAGGTCACATCTGGGACCCTTAGGGAGAAAGATCTGGGCTCCCCTGAAAGCAGAAAGGGCCCCTGACTGCCTCACAGCTCTCTTCAGAGTTGTACCAAATCAGCCTGCATGGCCCTAGGGGGGCTGGGTAATTCTTTGCTATCCAAGGGGCATTTCTAAGAAAGTTCCAGAAAGTTTCCCAGAAAGTTCTTTGAGAAGCAGAGTTTCCTCTGGCTTCTGTGGCAGTGGGCAAGACTGCAGCACAGCAAAGGAAGAGCAGCAGGCACCTAGGAGAGCCTCCCAGGTGGCAGACAGCAGATTAGCACCTTGACGCTCTATCAGTGAAAAGCCATGATAACATGAGTCAGTTCCCATCAGTTCTGGGTCCTGGAAAAAAAGAGGTTGTGAAAGAGTTCTGGGATTTGCCAACCATTTATCTCCGGCTGGCTGCAGACATCTTGGTTAGTCATGTGCAGCTCAGATGTGTTCATTGTTCCAGCAATTACTTTGAAGGAAGAATCCAGACCAAGCTGGGGCACAGACCTGCCTGGCTATGCTGAGTTTCAAAGGCCTTCGGGGTTTGGAGCCATCCAGGTTCCCTGCCAACCGATGGGCCCGGGAGGTGGCAGGCTGTATGGCTACATCTCTGCCACTCACTTTCTGGGACACAAATTCCTCACTTAGCCTCCGGAGGCCTCATGGATTTGTGGTCAAGGCCCTGCAAATCCGGAGTGTTTGTTCTAACATTGGGGCTGTTCCCAACCCTAGTAGCTCACTCACCCCAGAGTCCCTTTCCTCTCCAACCTCTGTTTCCTCATCTTTAAAAATGGGGGTAGCCAGACTCACCTGCCTCACAGGTGTGAGAGCTAATTACTGTTTGTGGCACAGCTTTGAGATCTGCAGATGAAAGGCGCTCTATAAATGCAAAGTGCTCTTCCTCATTAGAGTTGCCAGACAGTTCCCAGGGGAAACAGTTCAACCCTAGCCATGAGGCCACTCCCCTCCGCCAGATCAGCCGGAGACAGACGTGTCTGGAGCAGGGCTTGGCGGTTAGGCAGAGTCCTCTCTGAGAAGGGTTCAGGGACAAGTCACCAGCTTCTAGAGAGACGAGTGTTTCTGTAACAAGCCCCACTCCCTGTTGCCATCGTTGGCTTGAAGGGGAGGGGAAGTAGCCTTCGGTGCACACAGGGTGGAGGGACCGTGGCACTGAGGGCACAGAAGGGACCTCCTGGTCTGCTACAAACTCCTCTGCACAAAACATCACTTTTGTCAAATTAAGTATCCCTTCGGGACACCTCTTCCGCAGGACTTTCTGCACCCTCAATTTATGGGCAAGTTCCTGTGATGCCAGGGCTTTGGGTGGCACATCTGAAATATGCCATGGACGCCCCCATTCACGTCCTTCCATCATTCTACTTCCTGCTCCCACGCAAATCCTGAAAGATGGGAGGCAAGAATGTTTCCCGCTCCCCTCCACAAAGTCTTTTTTCTTTCTTTTTTGGAGACAGGGTCTCGCTTTTGTAGTTCAGGCAGGCCCTGAGCTCAGCTTTGAACTCTCAGCAATCCCTCTTCCTGTCTCTGCCTCCCGAGTGCTGGGATTACAGGTATGAGTCACCACGCCTGGCACTGTGGTGTGTGGTTCTGATTGCTGGTGAGAGTGAATCTCCACACCCAGCATTATTGTTGTATGTAGTTACCAGGGGTCCAACCTGGGCCTTGCGCTCACAAAGTCTTTCTTCAGCGCCTTTACCCTCGGTTCATTCCTTGACAGGAGCAGACAGCAATACTGTGTGAAGGGCTGGCAAGTCCCGGGCAGTCTTTAGCTTGTGAACCAGGCTTGAGGACACAGTGAGGACCCTCAGTCAAAGGAAACAAACCGCTGATACTTCTGACGGAAGTTAAAGCGGGACAGCCATGGCCTCTTCCGGGATGACCCAAAACTGAAGAAATAGTGTTCTGAGGTAATGTTTTGCTGAAGGTGGCACACGCCATAGAGTATGGCACAGTCTGCTTGGATGGGTCAGGACGGAGCATCACAGCCAACCTACAGTCCAAGCTTTACGTGGACCCCAGCACACACACCGTCTCCACCGTGTGCTGATGCGGGGCCTCGGCCTTGCTGAAGAGGTGCTGCTGATCTTTCCAACTACACAGTTGAAGTAGGAGCCGGGTCTTGGGCAGATCCTAGTAAGGAGTGGGTTAGGGCTGGTCAAAGTTCTTCTAATGCACCAAGGTGGCAGCAGGCACAAAAAGTAGTGATGTGGAGGCTGTAAGATGACACCTCCTTTCCCCGGGAATTCTTGATGTAAGAGAAAGTGATGTTCTGAAACCCAGCTCACACAAGACCCATCCCACGGTTACCTGTCATCCCAATGCAGCCTGATTTCCTCGGGGGCCACTCTTCATCCTGGCAGCCCGAAGCCCTGTGTCCAGGGTAGCCCTTGTACCACCACTCAGGGTGGCTGGTGAGAGGCAGAGGACCGCTCCCCAGCAGCCCCACTGCCTGACACTCTCCGGGTCAGTCTCCTGCACATGCGCAGCAGCCCACTGCCTGTTATCAGTGAGAGCTCTACGAGGTTCGCCATCGCTGTGCCTTCCATAACTCTAGTTTTTACTTTAGTACTTTGTCCAGTGTGACAACAGCTTGGAAATGTGTAGACTGTCTTAAAGGCCATAAAGCAGTCTGTACTATGTCCTACTCTTCTGTGCCCTGAGCCCTACCTGATCCTTATTAGATTTTAAGTAGAAATTCTGGTTTTATGTGACAAACTCTGAAGCATGACATTCTAACGAAATCAGAAGATAAACTCCTCTTCATGGGGAAAGGAAGGAGGATGCTGGACAGTACGACCTAAAGTGTGCTGAAGAGAACACAGAAGGTTCTCATGGGCCTCTGGTTTGGACGGGTCCCATTGACTGCTAGGATCTAAGAGTTCTCCCGCCAGGAGCCCGAGGGCTATAGTAAGGGCACAGCAAGCGCTCTGCAACGGAGTTTGAGCTACGGCAAAGATCTCAGCTTGGCATCTCACCTTGCAGATTCAGTTTCCCCACTGTGAAGTGAGGTGGCTGTGTCAATCATTAGGTCACTAGGGGGATGATTTGTGGCCCTGACCCTAACTGCCTCCACTTAGTTCCTGGCACCTAAGAGCCAGGACACAGTTTCCTTTCACTCATGTTCAGAAAAGGGTGATGGCATCGAGAGAATATTGCATGGTCAGGCGGTCCCCAGAGTTTCTGCACCCACACTGATAGGCTCCGGGAGACCTCGCAGAGGCCTGGCCCTTAGGGTCTCTAGGATGCAACTTTACCTAGTCTCATCGTACCAGACTACCAAGGTACAATCTGGCTTCCTGATCCATTCCCGAAACTTCATGTAGCCCTTCCTTCCATCAAGCACTAGCCCCTCAGAAGGAGCATGCCGGCCACTCTGCAGAACACAGCCACAGTCCAAAGCTGAATTCCAGGTCAAAATTCATTGTCCTTTGTATTGTGAGATGTGACTCGAGTCCATGGTAGCTCTTCTTTAATTAGGGCCTTCTGTTCCTCGCTTCCAACACAAAGAATATGCTGTAGAAGGCAAACTGAGAGTGCCTCGTGCCCTTCAATAAGTGCTCGTGAGCAAAATCAAGTATCTACCTCTCCATCTTCCTCTTCTGTTTTATGTATGTCATACTCCGGCCACATCATCTCACCACTCTCACTCTCCATACCTCATCCCCTTGTTTTCCTTTCCTCTGCATCAGCTTTGCGTTCCTAGAATTAATTCCCTGCAGCAAGAGGCAGGAGGCCAGATAGCAGGGGGATTGCCAAGTGCAGTGTGCAGGATCCTCTCCTGCATGCCTCTAGCTTGGCCACAGCACTCAAGTCCTTTACCCTTACAGAGGAGCTCAATGCATGACCAATCCAGGGCCTGCCTGAGGAGAAGAGGGCGCTATGCATGATTCCTGGCTGCTCCTTTGCATCCATTACCTGCAGTCTTTATAAATCCCACCACAAAGACTGCCTGGATAGACATTGAGTGTCTCTCTTTTAAAGGCACTGAAGTCCCAACAGGCCCTGGTATCTCCCCCTCTGCTATGTTAGAAACAGTGCCCAGCCTAGGAAGTGCATTCTCCTCACACAGCAGAGGCCTGTCCTCTACATGGGGACAGCTGCTATTCACACATGCACTACCTGTTCTGTGGGTGGCCTCGGAGAAACCGCAGGATGTGTGGCCATGAGTTCAGCTCCTGTTCACAACACCCTGCAGACCCACCAACTCCAGTGTATGCACCGCAGACATAGCTTTGGAGGAGGAATGTTTATACACCTGTTAAACTCAAGGCTTTTCCATGCTCAAAATGTAGTGCTTTTATGCTTCTCTTTATTTTTCAAAGATTACTAAATTACTCAGAACAGTTGCTATCAAGAACAGTGAGAAAGAAAAGGCTAAACTGATATCCACGTGCATATTCCCAGGCAAGTTTTGAATTCTTTAGAGCACTGTGATTTCCTAGGCTCTCAAACCAAGGGGAATCACTCTGCAGTTTCTTCTGCGGTATCAGGCACCTCTCTTCGAGGTTCCTCTGCTGCGATCCCTCTTCCACCTCCCGGTGAGATCTACCGAAAGGGGGTCCGTTCACGTAAGCATCCAACCATTTGCCCACCCAGCAGAACTGACCTTGGTGTGAACTAATCAGGGTTGCAACAGATGAACAACACAGGTTGCCAAGGTGGGGTTTGCAGCGTGAAGGAGACCTTTGAAGATAAGAGCTGTGCGCTTTCATAAGCTCGTCCCTGGTGCTATGAACAAAGGATGCTAACTAATAAAGTCAGACTCATCTAGGGGCAATCCACACTTGCAGAGGAATACCACCCTGCTCCCATTCAGAGCGGCAAGCAGAAATCAGGCACACGCAGACAGAAAACTCCTGGTAATAAGCAGACCTCTGATGATCTAAAGATCCACAGCTTCATTTATTGACTTAGAGAAAGTAAATGGCATTTCAAACACAACCTTCATACTTTAATAGATGAGGTCACCCTGAGAAAGATGATACAGAGCTCTGCGCAGGGAAACCTCTCTCCAGAGAGCTGCTTTGATTTACAAGGTCAAGGAAGCCTTTCTCAGGAAGCAGTAGGTTTTTAGTGACTTGGACTAAAGCAGAAGAATTTAAGAAGAAATTAGACCTAGAGGCTGAGATAGCAGCAGACAATAACAAAGCCGTTACTCCGCAAAAGGGGCGGCCTGCGGAGCTCAGAACTGCCAAGTTCCCAAAGAGGTCAGAATTCATCCGGACACCCGAGCTGCTCACGGTCATGTTAGGCACTGAGGTCCTGTGTGCATCTGACTAAGTTGTCCATTTCTCAGAGTGATCTACGCTAGCAGTTGTCGGACCAGGGAGTTAGCTCAGTAGTTCCTGCACCTGTCTTGCAAGCGCAAGGGCCCAGGTTCGATCCCCGGTAACCATGTACAATACTGGGTGTGGAGACTCACACCCAGCAGCAATCAGTACCACATAGCACAGTGCTAGGCGTGGTGGCTCACGCCTGTAATCCCAGTACTCGGGAGGCAGAGGCAGGAGGATTGCTGATGTGAGTTTGAGGCTGAGCTCAGGGCCAGCTTGAACCACAAAGCAAGACCCTGTCTCAAAAAACATATAAATAAATAAGTAAATAAATAAATAAATAAATAAATAAATAAATAAACTAGTAGTTATCACATGGATGGTTTCTCCTCTGGAGGAAGAGTTTTAGCAATACCTAGAGACATTTTTGATGGGCTCATTTAGGGCCAGGGCAGTGTGAGTGGCATTTAGAGGGTGACAACCTCTATGCTATGTGACATCTGAGAGTGCACAGAAGGGCCCCCAAACAGAGAATGATCCCGCCTGAGTGGGAAAGCTGCTTTCAGACACCAAAGAGAACCAGAGAGGCCTCGTGGTGTGTCACCATGTCTGACCCCAGTGACAAGTCAGAAGGTGGGACTCAGAGAAGTGAGGTACATGTAGAACAGAGGGCAGGGGGAGATGAGTCATGAGGTGGGAACCTCCGAAGCTCTGCTGGAGTCCAGAGGCAGCTGCTGTCTCTCTGCACCCAGGGTTTGGGACAGTGGCATTCTGTCTCAGGCTTGGCACCCAGACTTGGAGCTGGCACTCTGAGCCCTGGGTGAATTGCAGGTGTAAATGACCTGCAAGACTACTCTTGCGCTGACCACCAGCTTTGCCACCTGGGAAGGGACAGGCCAGCACTTGCCTCTCCCGATCCTCCCAGAATTAGTCACACATAACTAGATAATGATGCAAATCGCTGTCAACATTTCTTAAGTCTCATCCCAACATATCGTGGACTGATGGAGCAAAAAGGAACATCGGGCACTTGCCATAGTGGCCCCGTCCCAGAAAGAGCTCAGGACAGACAAGGGAAGGGACTTGGTTTCTAGTGACAGAGCAGGGCAGTGACAGATCTAGTTCTTTGTAGACAACTGTTGCTTCCACATGGTGATTACAAGACGCTGCCTCTTCCCATCTAGTTACCATCAACTGGAAAAATGGAAAAGCTGTTTAAACCTCAAGAAAAGACAGATGCATTCTCAAAGCATGATTTGGGGGTTAGCCCTGGAGAGGGGTACTTTGTCTTGCTCATAGGTCTGTGGGATTCTGTCCTTTGTAAAGCTGACTTGCAATTCCTTCTTCTACTTACATGTCCTTTGCACCCAGAAACCATGCTCAGAGAACCACAGACTAAAAAAAACCCAAACTGTTTTAGGGAAATATTGCGACAAGTTAGCGAATATTGAATACCCCTAGGTCAAAATCAGGGACAGAATGATTTCTCCACCCCTTTGTGCTGGGGGTGGCTGGAGCAGAGGCTGGGCTTCCAGAGCCCCCGAGACAGTCCTGGGGATCACACTGCCGCCTTGTGTGCGCCTTCCTTCTAGTGGCCTTCAACTACCAAGTGGCTGTAACGTGCTGATTTAAAAAACTCTTTCATGGAAAGTGCCACCCCTTTTCTGCTCACATCGCTTAAAATAATGCGTGAGCTGCACTTGTATTAGTCTGTCTTTCAAGTGGATTAAATTCAAGGGCTCACTCCCCTCTAGTCTCACAAGCTTTGGCCTGGCTGTCTGAACCTCCAGATTAGACAGATGAGCACAAGCCAGACAGCAATGAGACGCAATTACCTAGGCAAACTTTTGAAGGATTTGAGCCCTGGGGCACAGGCTGTTTACGAAAGACTAAAAGCACCGTTTGTACTGAGCAGGGCCAGTTGCAGTGGTCGTTTGGAGATTGTGGATCCTGCCTGCTGCCACTGGACTCCGGGCGGGATTTCTGGGGTTTGATAACATCAGATTTCTGTCCACACCTCAGCACCTCAGGGTCTTCCTCTGTTTTTCAACAAGAAATTGCAAGTACCAACAAAAACCTATTATAACATCTCCCTTTGTATTCACTGACTTTCTCTCTCATTGGTTTATTAATTTTTTTTTTGTATTGTATATCAGACAAAAAAATGCAGCAAGAAAAATCATCCTACAGCTGATAGGCTCTGTAACTAACCTCTTTGGAAATGAACAACCTTTCTGAAAACAGGGACTTCCTGTTTTCTAAAAAAAGGGGGGCAGGCAAGCCTGTCTGAGGGCACTGTTTCAAAGCACTTTCCCCTTGATTTGAACAAAAGAGACTTCTGAGGCATCAAGGGAAGAGTACACAAAGCAACTGAAAAGGAAATACAAGGAGAGTGACAAGAGGTCTTCCCGTAGCACATCCATAGGGTGTTTTTCTCGGATAGAGAACCTGGGGACAAGATGGACTGAAATATGTCCTTATCCACTGGGCAGAAAACTAGCATGTGTTCAAAGGATGTCGAATGGCAGGGAAGAGAAGGAGGGGTGGGGCTGGAAGTAAAGCATCAGGGTCGTCAGGGCCAGGTTCCTGGAGGCCCACGCTGGGCAGGGGGCTAGTCTGGGAAAGGAGCTGGGGTTATGGGTGGGAAGGTGGAAAGGATGGCAAGAAAAACAAGGAGCCTGGACAGGTAGGATGTGGAAAGTGCTGGAAGAATCCGGGAACACAGGCCGGGAAAGGGAGCAACGCAGAGACAGAATGAAGCAGAAAGGAAGCAGGAAGCAGAAAGGCCAGCGCCCCGGAGGAGGCCCTGAGAAGGAGGCTGGGATTCCCAGGAAGGAGTGGATCGATACGACAGTCTCGTGTTGGTGTCCAAGTCTCTAATGAAGTGTGTGAATCGGGTCCTGGTATTTGGTGTTTGCAGGTGAGGCTGAGCTGTGTGTGGAGGGTGGGAGAGAGGAAGAGAGCAAGTGAGCGCTGGCCCCACGGCAAGGAGAGTGTCCTGCAGCTTTAGGAAAACTGTAGGAAGTCGTGGGGCTAGAAAGGGGAGACACTCAGAGTTCACCTCATTTTGTCCCTTGTCACAGAGAGAGATAAAGGGCCCGGAGGCTGGGTAGTACAGGCAGACTCCCTCGCCAAGCTTCCAGCTGAGTCTTGGGAAGAAGAAAGGGACAACGACCCAGCGAGCAGCCACAGCCTTCCTCGGTGGCCTGGAAGGAGGCACAGAACCCTTTGTGACATTGTACTTAGACTTAAAAGCTACAAATGCAGGGTGATCAAAATATATCCTACGTTTAAATAAAAGTCATTAGAGTAAAAGACACGTTGCCATCGATTCCCCTCAAAATATGCCCCCTAGCTGTGAACACACAATGCCGTCATTCTTGCCATGTTCTGAAGCAGTTTGGAAATCCTCTTTTGTGTCTTTGCCTGGCATGACCAGAAATAGGGTGCATGATGCTGCTGAGTGTCATCTAATGGAAAGGTAGCTTTTTAAGAACAGTGTGACTTGTCCTTATCCACCAGATCTGACACTATGTGGCTCTTCCCCAAAGTCAATATGACCCCTGCAGGTAAACATTTTGAATGGCTGCAGGACTCAGAGTCAGCCCCAACAGTGTGGACAGAGGACCCCGGAGCTGCTTCTTCTAGAGGTCCGGGGCTGAGTGCATTCAAGTGAGGGAAGTATGGCGAAGGGATTAATGGCAGCATGCCTTTTACCGTACTACATTTAAAAACAAAAAACAAAACTGAAGCCTT
>PVIR01010282.1:0-50492 GCA_004026965.1 Petromus typicus
GGTGAAGATTCCAGTTTTATTATCTTAAATATCAGTCACTGCCTACCAAAATGTGCTTAGCACATTTGTTTGAACTCTGTGAACAAGTTTATATTTCATATAATTATAAAACTAAAAACTTTTAAGAATAGTGTGCAATATTTATTTTATAATCATCTACTGAATTTAATGTAAATACCTTCCAATATAAACACTATGGCTTTGAGAAAAGAACAGCAAAGGAAAAAGAAAGAATTCCAAACAGGACCTGGAAACAACTCATTCAGCACAGCTTTATGGTGTTAAATAGAAATAGAAAGTCTGTCACAGAAAGCTACATGGCAGTGTGTGTGTAAAAGGTTTGTTTCTGAACTTTGATCTAGCCTGTCATAAAACTTGCCCTCATTTAACATCTCCTCTTTCCATTTTTTTTGCATGGTACAAAACAAAGCAACAGAAAGTCAAATATGTCACTTCTTTGAAACTACATGACCTAAAACCTCATCCACAATTACAGACCTGATTAGTAAATAATGAAAGGAAATATTATTCTAATATGCTGTCAAGAATAACAACAGCTGTTAAGTAGCATTAGCACCAGGAAGGCTTTATTTGGAAATGCACGCATATTACAGCCTCCAACTCACCCAGCATCTTAGGGCTACAAGACCACATGTTGTCTAGCATAGTGACAGTGAGAGTCCCCCCTCCAACGTATTTTACTAGATTCCAATTAACTTCCACGCCAATGGTTTACGTCTGAGTTGTTCAACTGCTGCCCTCAAATTCACAGGAACAGGTTGTGATTGCTAAAAAAACGCGTACTTATATACTGTCAGCTAAAAGCTTTTAATGAAAAACATATAATTAAAGATAAACATAAGAAACATAACATAAATGGATAGACATTTTCAAGTTCAATTGAAATTTACAGGTGTTTGAGAATTCAGGAAAAGACGACCAGAATAGACGACCATGAAAAGCGTCTCAGACCCTCTGGCCTGGAGTTAGGAGAGTGGGGCACATCTGAATGTCAAATGACAACAATTAACTGATGCAGAAATTGTTCCATTAGAGTCTGACTGCTGATGTCGATGGAAAAATTGAATAAATCGAAATTTATTTTAAATCTTAAAACGTTCCGTATGCCTCCGCAGAACTATTCTATTTCATGAATTTCCTCAATCATATGCAGTATTCATTTTACACTTAGAAAGCATATGAAAGTGATGTTGAGCTTCTAATTAAAAAAAAAACCAACACCAGTGTAAAATATATGCAATAAATTTTTACCAGGATAATATGAACCACACTGGGCTTAGCAGTTTGGCATTTTTACAACCAAGTGATGTCAACTTCTTATTCTTATTTTAAAAGTCTCCAGTTAATGCCACTAACTCTAAAGCCAAACTGGAATTCTATTTCATGGAAAACCTCTGGCTGTACAAACTTCTTAGACTATATTTTTCACACAGACAACTCTCAGCACTTTATAACTTTTAAATTTGAGACCCTCCGCTACCCTAATGTAGTTTACATTTTCGTTTTCCAACTTACACTCTACATCAACTATTCACTTCACACGTACTGTCTCTCTCACACACACACACACACACACACACACACACACGTGTTCAGCCTCCAGCCAACATCAACTTTTATAAAAACCCTAACTAAAAAATCATGAGAGACTCATGATCTAATTTTTACAGTGAACATTATAATTTTAAGAATTGTGTTTTTATTCCTGGGCAATTTGGGAGAAATTGGCAGGGAAAACATATCACAGCTCTTCTGGCTTATTTTTCAGTAATATGCTGCTACACTTTCAAAGTCGGGGTAGTCTCAGACAGTGAAGTGTTCTTATCCGTGACTTGTTTAAAAGTACCGTCAAGGCATCCCAAATTTATCTTTTTAAAGTGGGGAAACAAAGAAACGGACATTTCTGTTGACTAGACAAGCTTCATTCCTTTACCTGTTAATAATCTACACCAAGGAGCACCTCCAGCGCCACTGTAGTAAAGCAGCCCGGTTCTCCCGCTCCCCCAACCCCCCAGGCTCTGGGCTCTGCATCAGCGGGGGCAGAAAGCGGGGAATGTGCAGAAGTGAAAACACAGGGACCTGTGGCCTGGGGTAGCAGGTGACCAAAAACTGTTGAATTTCAGAAGCAGTCAGTATCTCTACACCCGCAGGGCCCTAGTGCCTCACTCCAAACTCGCCGGAAGAAAAGTGCTGTTTAGAAAGAAACCACTTCCTTTTCAGAATTATCCTCTGACCTTCCAGATTAAAGATTCTGAAGAAGAGGAGACCGAGAAAAGAGATTTTCAAAGGAGAGCTGGGTCTTTCAAAAGAGTATTAGATTTGTCCTGGAGATGTCGCTTCTGTCAAAAAAGAAAAAGGAAAAAACAAAACAAAAACAACAAAAAAATTCAAAAGGATTAAATTCACACCAACTCAGAATGTTCATTAGCAAAACCAGATTTAAAGGGCCCAGTCTAAGACCCCAAGAAATACATCTGCAAGACAATAAGGAAAGTCACACAGCCAACGAGGCATCTCCCCGCCTGTGGGACCGAGCGCCACCACCCAGCACTGGCTTCTCCCGCGCCCCAGAGAAAGAAAGGAGGCGAGTGCTGAATAAAGTACCTCGTTTTGTCTCCAAAGGGCAACATAGCAAACGTGGGAAGTTCGCTTCCCGACTCCGCCAGTCCTGGGCTCCAGGAGGCTCCGAGGGCGCGACGACGCACCCAGGTGAGGCCGGGGCCGAGAGCCGGCTTTCCTAGGGACCCCGCGGCCGAGCCGCCTCCGCCCGCCGCGCTTCGGCCCCGCGCTGCGTCGCCCCCTGGCGGGGTGCGCCCGGCAGAGCCCGGGCCGGCGCCTCCACCATCCCCGCCCGGCGAGCGCCGCCCGCCCGGCTCCGGCGGCCAGCACCAGCTGCCCGACAGCCGCTGCCCCAAGTTGGCGGCGCCGGGGCCCGGGCCCCTTCCCCCGCGGAGTGCGGCTTCGCCCCAACTTCTCCAGCTTCGGGAGCCCGCGCACCCCGCACTCTCCGCGCCGCCCTCCCGGTCCCTCCGCTCCGCTCTCAGTTTCCCTCCGACTCTGTGCGAGCGTTTCCCACGCGCCCTGGCTGCGCTGTGCAGGCGCCTCCTAAAAGGCCGGGCTCCCCCTCCCCGCCCCGCAGCCGCCTCCCAGAGCTTGGCTCCCGACCAGGGGGAGCGGCCTCTGGGGTCCCGGGGCCGCGCGCGACCCGCCAGCCCCCCGGGACCCGCCGACCCGGCTCCTCCCTCGAGCCTTTGTGTGCGCGCCGCCGACCCAGCGCCGAGTCCTCCTCGCGGAGGTGCAGTCTGGGCGAGAAAGCGGGAGACTGGGACAGCGCGGGCGCCCCGGTGCTGGCGGGGCCGGGCGACGCACTCACTTGGGGAAGACTCCGGCATGTTGCAGCTCGGGGCTCCCGCGGTCCCGTCCCTACCCGCTTCCCCGCCCCGCCAGCGCCAGGGCGAGGGGGGCCGGGGGAGGAGCGGAGCCGGGGGACCGAGCTGGCCGCGGTGCTTCCGGAGCGGCGGCGAAGGGCTCGGAACTGTTTTGGTTTTGCTAAAAGGCTTCAGCAGGACCAAGAGGGGAGCGAGGGGCTGGAGGGAGGCCCGTGGGCGCGGACGCCGGGCGCGATCCTGCTCCCGGGGGACCGCGGGGCGCGGGCCCGGGGGCGCGCGCGGTTTTGTATTTGAACTTTGTGAGCGAAGTTGGCTCGAATCCGGCGCGTGAGGCTCCCGACTGCGCGCCGAGTGTCGGACGCCCTCAGCCCGCAACGGGACCGAGGACCCACTTGGAAAGCAAGAGGCCCGGGGACAGGGATTGTTTCCTGGCGAGGGCAAGGGGAACTCGGTGCGGGGGCGAGGGCGGCCCCAGGTCCCTCTCCACGCCCCGGCCGGCTCTCCAGCGGGTCCTCTTCTTACCTGGTGGCTTTTCTAACAAAGTAAGAGAAGGTAAAGTCCCAGTGATCGTCCAGCCACGCTTCAACCGAGTCCTGGTCCCGCTGCTGCCGCCCGGGGCTGGCGCCGGCTGAGTCCATGGTGGCCGCGCGCGTCGCTGCGGCTCGTGGCGGCCGGTTTCCACCCCCGCCTGGCTCCCTCCCTCGGAGGCGCGGAGCTGCCTGAGACCCTCCGTCTCCGCCCGCGGCAGTCCGGCAGGCGGCCGCCCGACCCGGCCCCGCGGGCCCAGCCTCCCCGCCCGCCCCGCCCCGCGCCGCCCCCGGCTCCCAGGTGTGGCGGGCGGGGCCGCTGTCCCGCGCCTCCCCGGGGTCGGGTCCCGACTGGCTGTCGCAGCCTCCCGAGTCCCCCGGCCCCGAAGCGACCGCAGCGACAACTGGCGAGCTCTCCCGAAGCCCAGGGGCCGAGGGGACCCGAGCCAGGCGGCCGCTGGGGTGCGCTGTGTGCGCGGCCCGGGGCGAGCGAAGTTGACGGCGGGTGTGTTTGCGGCGTCCGGCGCTCGGAAGGCGAAGGTCACAGGGTGGGGCTCGCATCCCAACTCGGACGCCGGAGGGGAGGAAGGTTTCGCCCTGCAGTGGGACAGACGATGGCCCGGGGCTCCCTTCCTCTGCCTGGGAGACCAGGAGGCGCCCCCTCGCTCTTCCCCTGACCGAGCCCAGGTCTGGGAGGACGGGGGACTGACGTTCAGCACATGGGTGGCTGCAGCGCCCCGGGCACCGCTCGTTAGCAGGTCGAGGAACAGAAGTCTGTGCCACTAAGACAGATTGGCAAGTGTAGGAGTGCAGCGTCCAGTACATCCACACCCGTGCTTACTGTTAACAACAGCAACAGTAGTTGCAATTAGGTGCCTTCCGCCATTTGTGTCAAACACCCTCTTCGTTAAACTGGGAGTAGAAGAAGTCCAGAAATCAGTCAAGAGCCCCGCGCGCTGCTGCACATCAGGTTAATACAGAGCACCAGTGACTCGGGCACAGTGTAGAACACTTAGTCCAGTTTTAAGTTAATTCATTTTGAAAACTGGAATTAACATGCATCAAAGTATCCATCAAAAGGGCTCAGATTTCCTAACCTATATTGTGTATCGCTATAGTGTTCAGAGAGAAAAACAGCGAATTGATTTCTTCTTTTCCTTTGTCCTCATCGCAGTTTCCCTGTCAGGAGTTTGCGGTTTTAATATACGGCATTCTGCAATGACCTATTTTCTTTTTCGGAAAGAATTAAATCTGGAGTTATATGTTGCGCGGCGTGTAGATGACACTGTTAGAAGTGATACACGGGAAGTAATTCAGCTGACACACTTAACAAACTTCCCTCAAAATACACTTGGCATGAATGCGAGACCTTCCTCAGTACCTAGAAACATAATTAAATTGATAACATGGGAAAGTTTAAAAATATCTTCCAAATTGCTTATTTTCCTGAACTGAATAATTGTCCTTTTGTAACTTAAGTTTCTCTGACACTTTAAAGATGTAAGTGAACACAATGTAAAGCAAATGAAGAAGTAGAGTGTGAAGTAAGACATGAAAAATGTTTAAAGGAGACATAACTCTTAACTTATTATTGTAATAATGAATACAGTGCTCAGGAAAGAGACTCGCTTCTTATTGACGTTTGTTTTCCTGTGGAAATCCATTGCTCTTAACAGGAGATCAGATTATTAGAACTAATCGGATTACAAGTACAGTCATTGAAAGCTGAACTTAGAAAGATATCTAAAGCGGCTTTTTGGCTTGAGCTGTTTGCTTTGGTTGGCTGCCCTGGCTAATAAACAGGTGTGATGATTTAAATGTTTATGCCACTTTCATAGTTCATGTTGAAACTTAATCCCCCAGACATCGCCTTGATCTTGGACTTCCCATCCTCCAAAACTGTGAGAAGTAAATTTCTGTTGTTTATAAATCTCTCAGTCTACAGCATTGTGTAATAACAGCACAATGGCCATAGATAATGGGCAGTGGACAAATGTCCATTTTCTCTCTTTGCCAGAAAGGGCGAAATGACCAGGATAAAGAACACCAAGCAGAACCATCCACGCACGGGAAATCTAACTCCTGCTAAATACCTAAACTTGAAGAAGTAATTCCAGGAACAGCAGAAGTTAAAAGTAAGGAGAATTTATTGAGAGAAAGATAGCTTCTAAGAGAGACAGAAGGGGGATTGGAAAATAGCTTCCTGTCCATCACGCTTTTCAAAGGTGTTTTATTGAGCAAAGTCACCAGGTGACATGGGTTCAATGTGAAACAAAATTAGTCAACTAGGCAGTTTACAAGTACAGTCACTTAGGTAACATTTATCCAGTGGGAAATCATGAAGTGGGATAAAACTGTGTTCAGCCGATAAAATTATAACAATACAGTCACTCAGGTAATACTAATTAAATCAGGATCAAATGGGAAAATTAGTCTTTTAGCAACCGTAGGGAAGGAATAAAGAGTTTAGAGAAGTTTTTTGATATCTATTTAGAACATCAATCGCTACTATTCTTCTTTAGGGGAAGTATGTGAGTGAGTGTAGTACTTTTTCTTTTTTTATACTACTGACCTTCACTGAATGGGTTTTGTATTGACTCTATCTAACTGCTTACAAGATATCTAATTAACTTAGCTGTCTACAATAATCTAAAATGAAGATTTCTGAAAAATTACCACAGTAAATCCAAAACACATATTCTCCATTCTGTGAATCCCAATTTTGAGTGCTGTAAAGTGGTGAGCTAGGATTACCATGAAGGCCTTTTACCCGAAAAACATGGGAAGTTGGAGGACAGGAGTGTTCCTAACTGTTTGAGTATCTGGAGGCTCAGATACAGTTTATAGCAGATACATCTTGTAACTCTGAAGTGTGTATTTAAAGATGAACATGAATTGGCCTTATGTTGCTGTTTGGTGTTCCAGCTCTACTTCATTGTTTTTCCCAATGTGCTCAATTACTTTTTTTTTTTTTTCAATTACTTTGTTTTAACTTGTTGGAGTGCTTGGTTTGTAAATGAATTAAAGAATAAGTAAAGAGGGCCGGGGAGTTAGCTCAGTGGTTCCGGCGCCTGTCTTGCAAGCGCAAGGACCCGGGTTCGATTCCCCGGTAATCACATAACAATACTGGGTGTGGAGACCCACGCCCAGCAGCAACCAGTACCACATACCACAGTGCCGGGCGTGGTGGCTCACGCCTGTAATCCCAGCACTTGGGAGGCAGGGGCAGGAGGATTGTGATGTGAGTTGGAGGCTGAGCTCAGGGCCAGCCTGAACCACAAAGCGAGACCCTGTCTCAAAAAACCTAAAAAAAAAAAGAGTAAGTAAAGAACAAACATTACCAGTGAATAACTTGGAAACATGTTGTTACTGGTATTTTAACAAATAAATGTTAAATTAAGTAACTTTGGAGGTAATGTATTTCCATTGTACTAGAATACAATCTAAACTCTAACATAGAATGTTAGTCAGCTTTCCATTATGGTAACAAAGACCTGAGATAATCAGTTTCAAAAGACAGAAGGTTTATTTTGACATGCAGTGTTGGAAGTTGTAGTCCATGACGGATGGCTGCATTGTTTTGTGCCTATGGCAGCGCAACATTGTGGCAGGAACACGTGATGAAGTGTGTCTGTTGCCTCATGGTCATGTGCAAAACAGGCAGGTAGAGATGAGTGTCCCACAGTTACCTCCAAGCACAAACCCTAGGGACCTCGACTTGAGTTGTTACCACTTTCCAAAAGCTCAGGACCAAACAGTCTTAACCCATAGTCCTTCAGGAAACAGTTGAGAACCAAACTACTCAACAAGGCTTATTTAGTTGTGTATTATTGTTGTCTTTGTGAAGTGTAGTGGAGTTCCTGGTCAGGGAGGGTGAGGCACAGAGTCACGATGCAGCTCATGAAGAAGGTTTCTGGAACGCTTCCAGTTTTTAATGAGGCTTGTATGTGTTTATATAACAGAAGGCATGGCGAGGGCTGAGAAGGGCTGAGGCTCCATTGGTTTAACCGAGGGTCTTGCTTAATGAGGGAATTCTGTGAGGAGGGGTCATACGGATCAGGGAGCTTACATGGGATGAGCAGGGCTGGGGGGTAGTTGGGGCCATGGATGAGAACGAAAGAAGGGTGGGAGTGTCGCACAGGTGTGAGTGTGCTCAAGCCCCTAAGGATCTCTGAACCTGTAGGGAGTGAAGCCTCAACCATCAGGCTCATGAAATAGGTATGTGGTGCACTTGTCCTACCCAAACCTGAACCTCTCCCTTAATATTATATGGTTTTTCCTTACCTCTATTAAAAGTTTTAGTCACAGAGCTGAAAAAACAAACAAAACCATGAATGATCAAATTCTTTTTCCAAACAGAAGTCACAAATACAAAGTTCTGACACCTTACCTACTTTTCCCTCTAGGACTACACACTGTCTTCTATTAGTTTGCTGAAATAAAAGAAGAGTACAAAACATAACTTCATACCAATAAATTCAATAATTTAGATGAAAAGGATAAATTTATTGAGGGAATGGGAACTAACCCAATCTGACACAAGTTGAAATTCAGAATTTCATTGAAATAAAATCCAACAACATACTGATTTTATTCCATAAAAATTTCCCTACAGGGAAATCTGCAGGCATATACTAGTTACTTAACAGTCAAAGATTATTTAATGCAATTAAGCATATCAACAAAGATTAATAGAGGGTCATCTCCATTGATGCAGAAAAGTTTATTGACAAAATTCAGCACTCTTTTCATGATTTTTAGAAAATTCCCTGTCAATACAGATTGGAAGCACACTTTTCAATTTGATAATGAGCATCTATAAAAAACTTCCCCCGGAACAATAAACTCACTCTTACTATTTCTATCCAGTATTGTCCTAGATCCTTCAGCAGTACAGTATGTCCAAACCCAAGAAAGAAACAAACCAGGAAAATTGAAAATGGAAAAGTAAAACACTCAATGTTTGTAGACAGTGAGTGTCTGTGTAGGAAGGAATGTACAAAGCAATGTCAGGAATTAGAGATGAGTGAACAATATCACAGCCTAAATGGCTATATACCCGAGGTTATCGTCTGTCTGTTATGGGCTGAACTGTGTCCCACCAAATCTATGAGTTGGAGTCCTAATTCTTAGTACTTCAAAATGAAGGTAAGGATTTTAAAGAGGTCTGTGAGCCAGCTCTACCTTAAGATCTCTGAGCTGGCCTTATCTGATTGTGTGGTTCATTTACACAACCAAAGGACAGAGACCTCAGATGAAACCAAGCCTACGTACTTTGATCTTGAACTCCTAGTCTCTAGCACTATAAGAAGATAAATTTCTGATAGTTAAACCATTTGGTCTTTGATAACTTGTTTGGAAACCTTACCAAAATAATAAAAATAGCAATGAGCAATTAGAAAGTAATATTTATAATAGTATAATAATTAAATACTTAGAAATACATTTAACAAAATATATGTAAGAAATACACACTAAAATTTATTAAACATTGCTAGGAGAAATTATGTTAAAGATTGAAGTCAATGTACAGAGATATTACATTCACTTATTAGAGAACTCAAAAGGATTATAATGCATTCACTGGATCAATGCAATTCGAATCATAATCTCAGCAGGTATTTTCATGTAAAATGAAAATCATAGTCTAAATATTATGTACAACTACAATGTACAAAGAATGAAAAAAGTAATATTGGAAAATAATAAAATTGAAAAACTTATGTTTTCTAACTTCAAGACTTGATGCAAAGGTGCAATAGTAAAGGCTAGTAAAATAGAACAACAGGATAGAACAGGCACACAATTTGTACAACCTGATTTTCAATACAGCTACCAAAGTTATTCATTCTAGAAAAAAATCCTTTTTCCTAATTAGGGCTTGAGCAGATAAATCATTGAATAGTTGTTCATAAATTAGGAACTAAACATCAACTTAAAGACTAAGTGTGGTTTCTAGGAGACAACACAGAAGAATATCTTTGTAATTGAAAAACATCAATAACTATTTAGGAAACAGAACGTAGTAACTATTCAGAAATAACAACAAGAACTAGATTTCATTAGAATCTTCTGTTTTTTGAAAGACGACAACATTAAGTAAAGGAGAAGTCATTCCATACCTAACAAGAAGATATTTGTAAAATATATACCAGAGAAAGACTTGAATCTAAAATGTAGAAAGAATATCCAAAAGTCAAAAACAAAGAGACAAACACTGTACCGGTGGGAAAACTGGCAAAGGACTTAAGTAAAACCTCTAAAACTAAGATATGTGAATGGCTACTAAACACAGGCAAGTGTACTGTATACCACAAGGCTTCAGGAAACACAAATTAAATGAGAAGCCATGAGATGCTGCTACCCATACTTGAGGATGGCCCAAACTAGGAAGACTGACACACTGGCTGCTGTTTGATATTGCATCAGTAGCACTCAGAGCTCTCATACACTACTGGTAGAAAGAAGTTAGATTTGTACAACCGCCTTGGAAACAGATTTTACATTTTCTTGCAAAGTTAAATAAAAACTTATATTTTATCATATCAGTTCTGTCCTTAGATATTTACCCAAAAGAAAGAAAACGTATGTCCAAAATACATGTCTATAAATTTTTTAAAAACAACTTTATCCTTAATCAAAAGTTCTCAAATCCCAAATGTATCAACAGGAGAATGGGTAAAATTCTTTTTAACCCTCATTAAATGACATATAACTCAACAGCAGTAAAAAAGAATGAACAACTACTATATTTTAGAACATGATGTACATTATAAATATGTTGAACATCCAAAATGGAAAAGAATAATGTATAATTCCATTCACGTAAAGTTCTAGGACAGGTAAAGCAAACATGAGACAAAAGTAATTACAACTGTGGTCACCTTTGTGAGAAGTGACTGAGTGTAAACTTGAGGACATTCTTGGGTGGTAGTGTTCTGTTGTCCTCAGAATGCTGTGGATCGAGTACATGTGTTTTTCAAAACATCAAATTATTACACAAATGAAATTACTGTTTAAAGTTTCCCTCCAAAAACCTATAGAAATATGGAAACTTGGCTTGTGAGAGAGTTAATAGTTCTCAAACTACTTTGAGTATATTCTAGGCTTACAAAAAAGAGAGAAGATGCATATATAAAAAGATCAAAGAGTCTCACACTTGGGGGAGCTACATATATAGAAGAGATAAAGACTAGAAGTGACACTGTAATTTCAAAATGGACTTGGAGGTTTAGATTTTTAATAAATTAATTGAAAAATATGTATATATATAAAATATATATATTATATACATATATAATATATACATATATATTTTCCCCAATGAAATACAGCTAGCTACTAGAAGCTATGAGCAGCCTCCAACTGATGTCCACCCTGATCTCCAGCCAGCAAGAAGATAAATCCCTGAGTCTTAGAACTACGCAGAATGGAATTCTTCCAACAAATTGAGTAAACTGTAATGTGGATGTTTTCCCAGGTGAGCCTCAAAAGAGACCACAGTCCCAGACAATTTTATTGTGGCCTTGTGAACAACTAAACAAAAGCTTAGTAATTAATATTCTAATAGTATTAAGTCCTCTAATCCCTGCACATACTATGGAAATAGATAGTAGATGGATGTGAATAGAATATGGATATATTATGCAGATGCCTGCGACATAGTATAACTATCCACTTACTCAGATATGTAGTTTTTCCTAGCAATCTGTTGTAGTTTTTAGAGTAAATGTATCGCATATGTCTGGTTAAATTTATCTCTATGTATATTTTAGTTCTATCATTGAGAAGTAGTGGGAGTAATGACATTCCAGTAGCAATGAATACATTTAGTACCCATATTTGATTTCCAAATACCACTTTTCAGTAAAAGAAACCAGAAATCTTTAGAGATAAAATTCTAAGCTTAGTGAAGAGAAAGTAAAGGATATGCTTGGAAAATTTTGTTATGCTAAAACATAAGAAAGCCTTAAAGAATGACAGAAGCAGACTAGATAGATGGTGGGTATATATTGAAGAGGATTTCTCATGCACAGATCTGGAATAATTTTTTTTTTTTTTTTTTTTTTAGGTTTTTTGAGACAGGGTCTCGCTTTGTGGTTAAGGCTGGCCCTGAGCTCAGCCTCAAACTCACATCACAATCCTCCTGCCTCTGCCTCCCGAGTGCTGGGATTACAGGCGTGAGCCACCACGCCTGGCACTGTGGTATGTGGTACTGGTTGCTGCTGGGTGTGGGTCTCCGTACCCAGTATTGTTATGTGGTTACCAGGGAATCGAACCCAGGCCCTTGCGCTTGCAAGACAGGCACCAAAACCACTGATCTAACTCCCCGGCCCAGATCTGAAATAATTTAAACATCAAAATGCAAAGTTGTAACAAATTGTGAATAATTAACTAAAATAAGAAACTGATTCTACACTGAAATAAAGAAATAAATATTATTCCTTATAGTAGAATGGCACCTAAAGGTGTTGTACTATGTAAAAAATCATTAATGACTGCTAAATCTAATAAATGTGTATGTGATTACCAGGGAGTCAAACTCCAGACCTTACACTTGCAAGGCAGGTGCTTGAACCACTGAGCTAAATTCCCAGCCCAATGTGAGTTTGAGGGTGCAGGGGATGTTTAGCCTTCAAGCGTCTCATCATAGGTTGCTTACTAGTTATCCATGGAAATCTAAGTGCTCATGAAAGGAAGACCTTGTGGATACCAAATTAACCAAGTGATTAGTTCAGTATCACAGTGGAATTTAAAAAGTACTATATCCCTTTTAGTCAAATGCACTGAGAAGCATACACCACCACTTCTGTGTTACTCCTGCCCCTGAAAAGCAAATCCTAAATCTGATAATGGGAAGTCACAGAAGCTAAACACAGAGGCTCTGTATCAGTTATTCGCTGCTATGTGATGTTCTTACCCCTGATATTAGTGGCTTAAAAGAACATATATCCATTTCTCTTCCTGTTTCCATGAATCACCAGTCCAGGCTTGGTTTAGCTAGATTCTCTGTTCAGGGGCTGGCACCCCTGTTGTGATCAAAATGCCAGCCAGAACCATGTTCTCCACTAAGACTCAGCTGGAGAAGAATCCATTTCTAAGTTCACTCAGAACTGAGCTCCTTGTGACTACAGAACTAGAGGGATTCTTCTTATGAGAAAGGGTGAGAGACCTTCTGTACTGTTCACTGTAGGCTGGTCTCTGTTTGTAAAACTACTTGAAGTTCCTTGCTAAGTGGAGTTCTCCAAATGGCTGCTGGTCTCCTCAAAACCAGTAAGAAAGGAAAGGCTGCACCAAGATGGGCGCTAGAACCTTGGGTTACATAATCAGCAACCACATGCGTGTACCCAAAAAAAGCCTATCACCTTCATATTCTCCTTTTTTGGAAGAAAGTCGCGATCCTGTCTTTATACAAAGAAGGGGGGATGAAAACAAGGTGGAGATCATGGCGGCCACCGTCATCCAGGACCCCAAATTATGTTGTGTAATAAGGCATGATAACAAGGATATGTGTTCTATAAATACTTGTTGGATAAATTGCAAAACAAAAATGGATGCTCTCTGAGAGTACCTTGAGAGTTCTCCATGGTATTGTGTGTAAACACATCAGCAATCAATCTTTCAAAAACATATTACTTTTATGGTCTTAATGATTCTTAATACCTCACAGAACCAGAACGTTTTACACTTAGCAGTATGAGGGTCATGTGAAAGAGCATATTTTTCTGTTCCTAGTGCCAGCATACATATTTTAAATTGTTACACATTAGGCGTAATATAAGCCTCATTTTAAATTCAGTCTTATAGTTTAGATGTGTGGATTTAAATCAGAACATGATTTTCAATGTTAATGAGAAAGCCAACTTATGAATAAAAACTCTTATTGTGCAGTGATTCCAGTGAGTAGACAGTGTTCCCTTTCCAAAATCAAACGTCAGGTTTTCTACCAAAATGTCTTGTACAGCCAAGAATTTAGTTTGATATACAAAGGCTGATCCACGTGAAAAGACTTTACACACAGAGGACGGTGAGCAGCTGCTCTTTATATCAACAAAGGTCACCTAGAGGAAATAAACTCACATTGAAACAGGAGGATTTTGGACAGATACCAGACACACTTTCCAGACAAACGGATGTAATACAGATGGACTCCTGATACAAAACAACTGTAGAATTTTTCTCTAGAGATTTTACAAACAGGATGGACAACCATCTGTTGACAATGTTTTAAAGTCCTATTTGAGGAATATATATACCCAAGGAGTCCTAGAGCCACCTCACCACCCTTTCACCTGCAGATGCAGAATGTGTTAAATGGAGGGATTGTGTTGCTTGATTCATAAATAATATTAGTCACCCAAAGAAATATAAATGAACACCAGACAGTCATAGAGCAACTTTACTTCTCCCAATCACTTATCTGTTAAAGAGATTCTGTTCTCGAGAGAAAACATCCTAGTCAAAATGACTAAAAATAAAATAATTAATTTAGGATGAAGTGGCAGGAAGTGAAACACTTTTAAGTCAACTGAATCAAGGTGTGATATGCTTAACTAAAAACCAGTTTAAAAGTAGGCCACTGAAAATAGGCTCTTTAAAAATTGAAGGAACAAAGGTATGTGTTTTTGAAAGAAAATCTAGAGAACTGATTTACAGATTTTGAACTTCTAGTTTAGAAAATCTTTTGTCTTTTCTTTGTAAATTATAAGTAAAAAAAATTTCATTGATATTTGGAGTTTCAGTTTAAACATTTCAAAAGGACATGATTCACAGATGGGCTTATAAACCCTGATCCTTCCCAGACGTTTCAGGAAAAGTGTAATTTAATTATAATGTCAGAGACCAAAAAAGACCTCATTATTCCAAGTAATTTTTATTTTTCAGAAATAGCCGTTGGATGAACTTTGAATCAATTCTTTTTAAGCACAGTTTTTGCAATTTATTAAAATCAATTGAAAATCAAATAAAACTCAAAGTTGCACTTACTGTAAGTTATAAAATTTTTTTATTCAACTTTAATAAATGCATTGAAAATACTCTATTTTTGAAGTATACCAAAGTCTGCCCGGAGATCTGGGATCTGAGGAAAACCCAAATGTATTCTTTTTTTTAGTGTAAAATAGGTACATTTTACATACATATCATGATCACATTCAGCATTGACAATTTGTACCAGTACATGACATGACTTGATTCTCATTTTTCCCATTCCTCTACCCATTCTACAACCCCCACCCCCTATATACATAAACTTTCTTTCCTTTTTTTTTCACCATCACAATTTTTTCTGTCCCCTTGTTGCTTACTCCCACCTCATTTCCCTTTGAATAGTTTCTATTTTACAATATCTAACATATATTCTAGAACACATTTACATTTTCAGTTTCTCACATCAGAGAAAAAAATATGGTATTTACACATCTGTGACCTATCAAATGTATTCTTGATAGACACTCAATTATCTCATCACTTTCTTCCAGGGATTCGATAACGTATTGAAGGGCAACTGGCAGCCCATCCAGTCTAGAAGCTCCAAGATGAAATTTTCAGCTTTGCTTCAGAAAATGTTATTTTGCAGTGATGGCGCTTCCAAGAAGAGTAATCAATAAATCAATGCAAAGAAGGACCTACATCCACAGAACAGGCTCTGTGACTTCAGTTCCTTCAGTTCAGTCTTCTCTGGCTCTGACATCACGGAGGTGCATTCATTCGCTCCATGCGCGCCCTTCCACCATGCCTCATCACTTTTAGAGTATGGCTAAGTGTTCCTCGAGAATCTGAAAAATACTTCAGTAGGTTTTTAATCCTGAAGTTTATCAAAATAAGCACTTTCTCTTTGAAATAGTTACTACAGGAGGTCATATATACTTTACAAACCATGTTTCCATCCCTGCACTTTAAGCAGTTCCTTTCTGGAATGTTATCCGATTCTGCATTAATCTCTCATCTCTTCATTGATGATGATAGTTTGCTTTGTTTTATACCGAGTATGAATTTATTTTAGATGCTAAAAGTCATCCATTTGTGCTCTGTTGGGTGGATTAAAAAGTTTTGGGATTCGAGGAGGATTTTGTTCTGTAAAATGAGAAATAGCTTATCCTGTAATGGGACTGATGTTCATGCTTTTGATTGGAAGTTCATATTGTCTTTCCAATTCCTAGTTATATCACCATGGACAGTTAACTGCTCAGTGTCTCAGCTGCTCACCTACACACAGGAATAACAATAGTCCACATAGACTTGTCACAACTATAAAATAATAGCAAACATGTACAGATATAGAGCACCCAATACATAGAGTTCAGTAAATCTTGTGGAGTAACAACATGTAGGGATTTCAGGCTCTCTTCTTCCTATAGAATTCATTTTCCATTGATACAAATTCACGACGTCATTCAAAAGTCACTCCAAATCTAGGCTTCTTGGTCAGTTCTCTGGTATAATGTATTTTGTAAATCTATCTCTTCCCAATCACTCATGGAGTCCTAAAGATTTACAATATAACTTTTAAATCCACCCATTTTTTTTTTTTTTATCTATTCTACCTGTAATAATTGGCTTCGGCCTGGGAACACTTGCATTTTCTGTGTTTGAAGAAGAGTGATCTTTCTAAAGGCAAATCATCTAGAGACATTTCCTTCCTGAAACACTTTAGTGACTCTCTGTTGCCTTCTCGATAGAGAACATGCTTCACAGCAGAAATCACAGTGCTGTCTGTGATGCTTGGCTGTCACAGAAGACTCAGTCCCACATTTCCTCAAATGTAGCATTTTTTTCTGGTCTAGCACTCAGCACATGACTGAAATTTGCTCTTACCCTGGCTTTGAGCTGCCCTGTAAAGAGTCTGAATGCCTTGGGACAGCCCAGGGAACCATACAAAGCTAGATATAGGCAGAAGTTGCATGGAGAAGGAGCAATACTTAGTCACCCTGTCCATCTTCAAGCTGTCCTAGCTTTCCGAGTAGATATGTGGCTGAAGACAGCCACCTGAAGGATGTTCCAACCTTAGCAAATATGTTGTGCATGAGCACCAAGGAATCTAGCCAAAAGCAGAACTGAGGCCCCAGATATATGACCCTGTTAAGTTGTCCAACTATTTCCATCTGCTTAAGTCAGCCACATAGGCCCCAGACATTGTGAAACAGAGACTATCCACTTCTGCTACGTGTTGCCAGAATTACTCACCTAAAGAGTCATGGGCATAGTACATATTTTTATTTTCTGTTATTAAGTTTAGGAGTAGTTTTTAATATAGGAATAAACAACCAGACAATTGGCATCTTCTGGACAAGGTCATCCATGGTTAGCTGTGCTTTTGGCCAAAGTTCCTCTAAGACGTCGCTCTCCAGGTAACTATTTTTGTCTTCTAGGGTACGGGAGGTAATGGCTCCTTGCCATTGCTAGCTATGCAAGCCTTTGGTATTGGCTTCAATCTTGTCCTGTCTGTGCTCTGGCTGTACTAGAAGTTTGGTGCCCAGTATGGTGACATCAAGGCGGTGGAATTTTTAAGAGGTGGAATGGAGTGAAAGGTAATTAGGTCACCCCGTACAAGTGGATTATTACTGTTTTGAAGAGTGGGTTATGTCTTGTGGGACTGAACTAGCTCTGGAGAGAGTAGATTGATATAAAAGAATGAGCCTGGGCTTTCTCTGCTCTCTTGCTTCCTGCCTTACTACGTGGTGGTGTCTACCAGGCAGTGATGCAGGCAAGCATGCGAGGAATTACAGACACAATAATTTAATCTTGGGCTCTCACCCACAGAAAATATGAACTATAGAAGCCTTTTTTCTTCTAAAATACCCCACTTTGGAGTCATGGTATAGACCCACAAACTTGATCATAACAGTCTTTCTTTAAACTGTCTTGGAACAGCTAGATTGAGCATGAAATGTTTCTTGCAAAATGCTGCCTGCTTGAGGGCTCTCACATTCATTTCTCAAAATATATGAAGAAGTTGAGAAGAAAGCAATCTAGAAAGGTGATTCGAAACTGTGCTTCAAAAGTCACTTTAGCAAAGGTGATATATGTAGCCCAAGTATTTATATCTAGCAGTTAATGTGTTATCTTAAATTGGACATTTCAGAGGTGACTGAATTCTTAAGGCCAAGCATAATGTTTTGTGGATCTGTGAGTCAAATACTCTTGCTCTGTTTGTGAGGAAAGTCATCACTCTGTGACCACTGCATGTGTCCTGGGTTATTTTACTTAGCAATCAGGTCTTATTTGTTATATTCCAGGCTCCCTTCTAAGACCTTTACAAATAATACCTCACTGAGTCCTTCTCACTGAGACTTTTACAAATAATACCTCTTTGCCATTTTATAGAAGAAAAAGCAACCATGTAGAGGTTATGTAATAGCCCCGTGTCTTGCTGCTTGTACATGAGAGGGTTAGTACTTGCAGTCACAGAATTCAGTAGCAGAGTTGGGATATTTTGTCACTTCTTACTCTGTTAAGTCCTATCTTGAGAGATTAGAAGACAGCTGAGTCACCCTGGTAGGCTGTGCATTTAGGTCAACACATCCTCTCCTCACAGAGGTCAGAGGCAAAGAAGGAGCCGGGGGAGAAAGCGATGGAGAAATCTTTAGATGTTGGACACTAGAGAGGACAAGAACAGTAGTCTTTGCCACTGTGTAACAAATGACTCTAAAGTTTAGTGGATTAACACCGTTTATAGGAGATTTTTATCTTTCACACTTTTTGTAAATCAGGAATTCAGTTAGAGTATGCCAATGTCTTTAATCCAATATATTATAGGGGTCAGACTTCAGGGCTGGGTGTTGGGATCACACAGAGGCCCATTCATTTCTATGTAGACCTGGCTGGATCTGAAGCCAGGAATGCTTTTCTTTCGTCCTCATCGTCTCCTTTGCTTTGAGACATGCTACCTACAGAAAGACAAGTTTCACGTATGGGAGTTGTTAGTACGGAGAACTTGTCTTGAGTGACTAAGTGTGCAGTCAGATTTCTGAAGAAAATAGAAGATAAATGCAAATTGGGTAAAGATTATTTTTAAAAGTTGGGAGGTGGGGCTGGGGATTTAGCTCAGTGGTTCTGGCGCCTGTCTTGCAAGTGGAAGGGCCCAGGTTCAATTCCTTGGCAACCATATACAATACTGGGCGTGGAGACTCAACGCTCAGCAGCAACCAGTACCACGTACCACAGTGCCGGGCATGGTGGCTCACACCTGTAATCCCAGCCTGTAATCCCAGCACTTGGGAGGCAGAGGCAGGAGGCTTGCTGTGATGTGAGTTTGAGGCTGAGCTCAGGGCCAGCCTGAACTACCAAGTGAGATCCTGTATAAAAAAAAAAAAATTGGGAGAAGTTGAAAGGCATCAAAACAAAGAGATCAGGCAGAACCCCAATTAGTACTAGCAGGTAGACTGGTGCTCCTTCCACCTGTGCAGGACCAAGGGAAGGGAGACTTTACCTGAGCTATTTGTTAGTAGCTATTTGGGGAGAGTAGCTGATGGGAAATGTGGCTTTATAGATGGGAGGCAAATAAGTGGGGGTGACCCAGGAGGGTAGAACAGAAGGAAGAAACACTCTCATTCTATTGCCTGAGGTACTGGCCCAGTTGAAGGCCATGAGGCCAGACCAAGCCACACAGATGAGTGTCCCAGAATCACAGAAGAGGTAAGACCACAGGTCTGGGCAGGTAAGCAGATGACCTCCACATTCACATACTACTGGGGGCTCAAGAGAGAGTAAGAGGTGAATGTGCTTTAGGAAGTTGGCAGTCATACCTGTAGAGTTTTAGGTGATTGCTACTGTGGTTTATCACAGCTGTATTAACAGACTCAGTACTATGTTGAGTCCAATAAAATTACTATTATTATAAGTGAAATATTAAACAAATACTGGCAATTTCATCTATTTCAACTAATTATTCTGAACATTTTTCAAAAATTTAGTAATAGATAAATTGCTCGTATTTGATACCTTAGAGTGTAATTCCCTGGGTTTTTTTTTTTTTTTTCCCCTTCACTTCTCAGAATTGAACTTGCAGCCGCGCACTTGCCAGGTAGCTGAGGTGCTGCTCAGCTGCATCTCCAGTCCTAACTCCTTTGCTTTATTGTTGGGCATTTTCAAAACTAGATTTGCCTAAAATATTTACATGGAATAAATGTTCTAATTTTCATTGTTGTGTAAGCACGAACTAGATAAAATAAAGTCACATATATTAATTAGCTTCATGTGGTCACTGCACAGTTACATGTATTTCAAAACATTGTGTTGTACATGTTCCACTTGTTAAAACAAATTTCTAAGAATAAAAGTCGTCAGTACCTTCAAAGTGGTGTCCTGTTGCTCGGTACAGCTCACGTCAGTCTGTCCTTTGGTGCTCACCAGAAATGGTTTGACCCAGTTACTTTGTAGTTGTCTTCAGAGTGGATGACTTTGAAGGCAGACAGCTGTGACAGTCTGATTGCTGCTTTTCATGGAGGCTGAGAAATAAGGGAGGTTCAGTGGCACAAGGAAAGGCAAGTTAGATTCAAATTGTGCCTTTGATTATATTTCCCTATAATAATATATTACTTGGTCACTTATTGGGTAAAACACCGCTGAGATTTTGATGTGTTTTCTTACTTTACCATGAAATGAAGAAGGTGCAAGTCCGGATGTTAGTTCATGTATATTTACTGAGACCTATATTTAAACATTCTCCCTCCTTCAACCACTAGGCACCTGTTGGAAACAGTAGATCTTTTTTATCTAAAAATTAAGTGACCCAATGACAGTATAGAGGGCCCCGAAAAATGTCTGCACCTTAATGCCCAAGCCCTGTGATGATGCTATGTTAAGTGATAAAAGAAATCTTGTAAATGTGAGTCAGTATTTTGAGACGTAGGAATTATCTTGGTTTCAATGTATCACAAATATAATTAAAGGCATAGGTGGGAGGACTAAAACTGGAGAAGCCTATGTCCTTACAGCAATAGAAGTTGAATGTAGATGCTTTGCTTGTTTCTTAAAATTGATTTTATTGGTACATTTTATACATTATGATCACATTTCACATTGAGAATTTGTACCAGTACATGACACAATATGATTTTCATTTTTCCCTCCCCCCTTCTCTCCCTACAATCCCCAACCCCTATATGCATAAGCTTTGTTTTCATTTTTGTTACTATCATATTTTTTTTGTTTCCCTTCTTTACTTTCCCCTCTTGCTACTTCCCTTTTCCTTTTGAACATTTTCTTCCTATTTCAGACTACCTATCATACATTTTGGCATCCATCTACACTTTCAGTTTTTCATACTAGAGAAAAGATATAGTGGCTACACTTCAGTGTCCTATTTTTTTCACTTATGAGTATGTCCTTAGGATACATCCATTTGACTATAAATGACTCAAATTTATCAATCTTTCTGGCTGAGTAATACTCTGATTAGAAGATGCTGTACCAGTTAGATATGGCAGTGTGCCTAGGAATGCCAGGAACCCTTGGAAGTTGGAAGATGTAAGTTTGGAACTTCTTCAAAGGGAACATCCCTAAAAGCACATTGATTTTAGCTCTCCAGCTCTCAAATGAAAACTCTGACTTACAGAATCATAAAAGAATGCATACATGTTGTAAACCAATAAAAATGGGTGGTAATTTCTTACAGCACTCAAATGAACTATGGAGTATTTCCCCTGGTTATGTGAATACAGGCTGAGAAGGTAGTGATGGTTCAGGATACAGGCTTTTGACACTCATCCCATATTGTATTCTTTAAAAATCCTGACGTGTAGTTTGAATGAAGCCCTCAGAAACCTTAGGAGAATAGAACTAAGACACGTGCCCAGAAATTGGGACTTAGAGGGATCTTACATTCACCATCTGAAATACATATGTGCCAAAACTGTATACAGGTTTATAAAAAACACCCAGCACCATGTAAGGAATGTAGAAGCATTTGTTTAAGTTTGATTGAATAAAGCCTTTGCAAAAGCAAAATCTGAAATTCATTAACAATTTTGGTGGCAAAATGAATGTTTTAAATGATTCTCAAATTTACAGTTTCAAAGAACAGCGATTGTTAAATGGCCAACTTAGTATATAACTTTACAGTAAAAAGACTAGATGCATACCATGCATTAGAATGGTAAAAAAAAAAAAAGAAACAAAGCTTATGTATGTAAGGAGTGGGGTAATAGGGAAGGCAGAGGAAAGAGAAAAAAATGAGAATCAAGGTGTGTCATTTACAGGTACAAATTCTCAATGTGGAATGTGGTCATAATGTATATATAAAATGTACTAAGAAAATCAATTTAGAAAAAAGAAAGGTCAAAGTATAAAAAGTCTCTCACATCTAAATAATGCTAAGCAAATAATAATAATATGACAGAATAATAATAATTATTGTTATTGTATATTGAGGAGTACTGTCCTCGCAATATTTCCGTTTACTTTTGATTCTTCTGTGAGAGTCATTAAAATTTGTTTTAAGTTGTAAAGGTATTTCTCATATAAAAAATTGATTCTTCATGGCTATCTTTTATGTATGAGCACCTGTCACCACGTGCAATACTCATTTCTGCTGCTTACCAGCATCACTGTCTCCTGTCCTTCTAACAATTTGTGGCCACTATACAGGTGTCTTGCACATGTTCACACCTTTTGTGGGCCTCAGGAAGCCTGACACAGGACTAGCTCTGGTATAGCACCTCTTAAGTGAAATAAATAGGTCACAGATGTGTAAATATCATATCTATTCTTTGCTATGAGAAAATGAAGACATAAATGAGTTCTGGAATATATGTTATATATTGTGAAATAGAAAATACTCAAAGTGAAATGGAGTGAAGGGGTAAATAACAAGAGGAAAAATAATGAGATTATAACAAAAAAGAAAGGAAACAAAGTTTATGTATATAGGGGGCAGGGGTGGTAGGGTGAGTAGGGGTATGGGAAAAATGAGAATTAAGTTGTGCATATACTGGTACAAATTCTTATTGTTGAGTGCAATCATGATGTGTATATGTAATTTCAATTTAGGGGCCGGGGATTTAGCTCAGTAGTTCTGGCGCCTGTCTTGCAAGCACAAGGGCTGGGGTTTGATCCCCTGGTAACCACATACAATACTGGGTGTGGAGATTCACACCCAGTAACAATCAGTATCACATACCACAGTGCCTGGCATGGTGGCTCACACCTGTCATCCCAGCACTCGGGAGGCAGAGGCAGGAGGATTGCTGTGATGTGAGTTTGAGGCTGAGCTCAGGGCCATCTTGAACCACAAAGTGAGACCCTGTCTCAAAAATTAAAAAAAAAAGAAAGAAAGATTTCAATTTAAAAAATAATCCAGTGACTGGTGCACAAGCAGTATGTGACTAAGTTAATGCGAAAGGGTTTTTAGGGAGGCTCTGTAGAAGATTCACCTTCATTATGAGAGAAATCTCAGAGTATTCACTTTCTTGAGTGTTACCAGGGCACTTCTGCAGCTGTTTAATTACTTCCTGGAAGATGAAACTTCTGCCAAGAATAGGGAATGAACTAGAGTCACAGGATAAAATCACTCTGAATCCTGCCCTTTCCTTCTTCTTAACTGATCCAGTAACTGCCTGATTGTTTAAGCTACTTTGAATTAGGCTTTCTATTTGCAGCTGAAAATAGATATGTCATCTACATTTTGTTCTAATCAATGGTTCAACTAGAAGAAACTTTACATTGAGTCTATGAGACAAGAAAAGGTAGACAGTGATAGAACTGCAAAGCAAATCTAGTGATCTGTATATAGTGACCTGGCAAACCAAATACACAGTCTCCAAAGATGACATTAGTTTAAAAACTACTTAACTCTAATATGCTTTTCATCTAAGTTATCAGATTCCCTAACATTGCACATTGTATATTTTGTGAAATTATATCTTCTCAGAGATGGTAAGAAGTACAAGTAATAATTTACTGGCAAAGGAAAGTGAAGAGTGAAGATGGATATTTAATTTGTGTGAGAATTCTTGTGTAGCCTTTGCATATTTCAATAGCATGTGAAATGATGACAATGTTTGAAAGAAAAATCTTAACTGACTTTAAAATCCAGGAATTTGAGCCAAGACTATGAATCTCTTTTTAAGAATATTCGAAAAGGATCACTAGCGAGAGTCATTAAAATTTGTTTTAAGTTGTAAAGATATTTCTCATATAAAAAAGAATATCAGGCTTTTGAATAGGAGATGATAACATATATAATTTTCAAAAAGAACATTCTAAGTTTAAATAAACTGTCATATGTGGTTTCAAACTATGACAGAACTATCAATGTGAGGTTTTTAATTGAGAATCTCTTAGCAATTAGCCTGTAGTATTGTACCTGTTTGGTTTAAAGATCTATCAGGGAATAATACAAAGCAAAGTATGAAGTAACATTTTATTTATATTCAAATATCAAAGTAAACTCTTGATTTGAATGAGTAGAACCCAAGTTTAGTTTAAAAAATTTTAAAGTTTCATTTGTTAAATAGTTAATTATGGCCTAGAATCAAATTATTACTTGTTTTTTAAAAAAAGTAATTACTTCTTGTGTTTGAGAGTAAGAAAAGATTATTTCTTTAGTTTCCATGTTTTTTCATTTAGATGTTTTTTAATTTTTTATTAGTACATGTGTGCAGCAGAATATTTCCATTCCTCATGGGGAACTGGTACATTGATATAATACATCTTCATTCCTTATTTCATCTCTGTCCCCCTCCCTCTCTGTCCATCCCCTTCTTGTTTTATGAAAAAGTAAAACAAAATTTTATGCTCTTTATTTGCACATATTTTCAATGCATCATGCTTACAATGCATTATATGGAGTTGGTACATGTACCTAACATGTCATTTTTTCTTAATCCTCTTGTATGTTTGTATGTATGTAGAGACAGGGTCCCACTATAAAGGTAACTTGGCCTTACTCTCACTACATAGCCTCAGCTGGCCTCGAACTCTTGATACTCTTCTCGCCTCAATCTCTCAAGAGCTGGGATCCCTGTGGGCACCACCATGCCCACTTTCTTCTTCTTCTTCTTCTTTTTTTTTTAACAAAGATTTACTTCCTTACTGCCCATCATATTTTTATTAGTACATGTTTGCAGTCCATAACTTGTTTTTAATTCAATTAGCATTTGTGACACATGTATTTGTAGCAAAGGGGTAAAAGTGAATCTGGCCTCTATATAAACACAGAGATTAGCTTTTGGTTTTTCTTTTTCTTTTCTTTCTTTTTTTTTTTTTTTGGTACTGGAGATCAGACTCTGGACCTTGCACTTGCAAGGCAGGCACCAGAACCACTGAGCTAAGTACTCATCCCCAGAGACTGGCTTTTGTAATCCTAGAGACATTTATTGGTAATATTATTTTGCATTTATTAGAATAAAAAATAAATATTGTTAGAAAACCAAAATATACAGTCAGATAGCTGATCTGTCTGTCGGAATTTGTTCATATATAATCATAGTAATGTCACTAACTGATCTAATAGTAACTATTTTCCAGTACGTTCTTGAATTCATGGTTTATTATGTTAAATAATTATTGCTTAATGTATTGAAACACTATAATATTTAAATGAATTGCTGTTTAGAGTGTATTAACAGAAGGTTCTACATTTAAATATTATTTTCCATGGTTGATATAAAAATCCAGATTATTTACGCTACATCATCACCTCTGCAGGTAGAAATAGTATTTTAAATGTAATCATTAACTATAAAGAAGACCTAATTTCAATACAAATCAATGGATACATAAACAGTCATAAAATAATACCCATTATTCACTCGGTGTTAAATTTGGAAATAAAGTATCTCCTAAAACTCTCTTGAAATTGCCTGTTTAATTCTCTTTAAATATCTAATAAAAATATGACTATTCAGATTCTAGAAAAGCTAAAAGATGTGAGTTTGTCAAATTGCTTTTCCTGCTTTAAGATCCACATAGAGATTGTTCTAGAAGGGAAAGCCAGTCAGGTGTTGAATAATTCAGCTAATCATAGGATCCACTAGAGTCCTTAATGCTTCTTTGAGATTTATTCATTGATTTATCCATTGACAAGGAATTTTAAATGTTAAAAAAATTATAATTATTTAAAATGATGTGTAGAAATATCTTATAACTAAAAAGAGAGCTCTTAGGCCACTTATTTACCATTCCTTTTGTGAGGAAATGAATCGCTCTGAGCTTGTTTGATTTGGATATTCGTAAAGTAAATATTGCTATGGTGGCTTCCTGTTTAATGTCAACGCTAGTCAACTGACTGCAGAAGTCTTCCAGTTGTGTTAAAAGTTCTTTCAGATGGATTTTAGTGTAAATCCTCACAATAAGTTGATATTTTACCCGCTACCTCCTAGATTCAAATTTCTATACCATTTTGTCTGTACATTTTCTAAGCAGCTGGAACTACTTTATACTACAAATAATATTTTTAAATAATGATACTGTGTCCCACTTAACATATGTTCATTTGGGGATGTAAATTAAATTAGCTCTTCTGGTTTCCTGTGTTGGAAAGCTATTTATTATTTTTCCTCCCTTATCTGCAAAATTAAGTTCCACCAAATCTATCGAACTTCCTACATCTGGGCGCTTCGTATCCTGCCACTGCAGGGGGTGAGGGATGAGCGCGGCCGCCGCCCTCCGCGGTGCTTTTGGGCCTGTTCCTTCCGACTGCCGTCGGTCAGCTGCACTGAGACTCTTCCCGCAGCTTGTTTCCTGCAGCATCTTTCTTCAGGCGCTAATGCATGACAAGCGCACCAACGGGCTGTAAGATTTTCCATCTTCTGAGAGAGAGAGAGAGAGAGAGAGAGAGAGAGAGAGAGAGAGACAGGGAGAGAGAGAGAGAGAGAGAGAGAGAGAGAGAGAGAGAGAGAGAGAGAGAGAGAGAGAGAGAGAGAGAGAGAGGGAGAGAGAGAGAGAGAGAGAGAGAGAGAGAGAGAGAGAGAGAGAGAGAGAGAGAGAGAGAGAGACAGGGAGAGAGAGAGAGAAAGACAGGGAGAGAGAGAGAGAGAAAGAAAGAGAGAGAGAGAGAGAAGAGAAAGAAGAGAGAAACCTGTGCTCATTGCCCTCGGGTCCCTCTGCCCACCTCTGTACTCTCTTGGATGACAGAACTCCACACCTGTTTTGTATTTCTTTCATTTCCTCTTTTGCTGTTTTTTTAAACTTGAATTTGTTGCTGCTTTTATTCCCTCCCAGAAACTCACAGAGGATTCACTTGAACAATCACGCTTTTTTCTCTATTACGCACACACACACGCACACACCCTTCAGTAAGGTCACAGTTACCTCTGCTTTGCCAGATCCGGAATAAAATACTGAGCCCATCTCGGGACCGCACTCTCATCTTCAGCTTCCTTCTCTATTCGCCCTTATTTCCTTGACGTCCCATCTGTGAGCCGAAAACTCCTCAGATCACATACATAAAGACTCAGCTTTATTTCTCACTGGGACAGACAATCAGTGAGAAAGGAAGTGTTTAGCAGCCCACTCTCTCATTCCTATTCCATACTCACCCCTCACCCTGTCTGCTCTGCCTGGGACCAAATAGGATGTTGACTTGTTCATTCATTTGACAAGTACATGTTGAGCAACATGAACAAGCTCTATGCGATCGCTCCGTAACATGGGTTCTTGATTTTTCCTGATTCTTTTTTGAGGGGGTAGAGGGAAGGAACGTTACTAGTGTGTTATAAAGACTGCATATACATATTTCCAATTCAAAGTTTCTTCTTTTGCTATAGTTTAAAACACTACCTTCGAGATTGCTATACCTGGCAGGTGTATTCAGATTCTACAATTTAAATGGCATCTTGTTAAAAAAAAAATGAACACAAACAGACCTTCATGTTCTTATTGTCTGTCAGAGATGAGTCATTCTTCATTTGTCCTCTTTCCTCAGCTCACAGTGCCTTTCTAGGTGTCGCTGTAAGTGGTCATCTTAACCCCGTTTCTTCTAATAGAGCTTCATCATTTTCTTGGCTCAGTCATTTATTCTCCAAAGATCTCTCAGCCTCTGGTGTTGAATTCCTCCCATTCTTGCTCCACTTTTCTGCCAGCACTATCCACCTAAATTGAAATCTGAATGCTTCACTTCCTTGAATGTAATCGTTGAAGATCTAGCCCTTCCCGTAGAATAGAGCTCACTTTTCTTTTACCGTAAGAGCACGACCTTTTAAGCCTTATCAGCTCCTCTGCACAGCTCTTACCTGTGGATCTGCAGAATGACTTGCAAATGTGCGAAGCTGCCCTGATGTCTCAGATCTCCTAGTCTTTGCATGTGTTTCTACAACTTGAAATTCTTGGCCTTCACTCTGCATGTCTCGTGAGTATGCCTTTTTTGCATCACAACTTGGATGCAATTATACTCTCTTTAATGCTCTTTAGGTCTTGATGATACCAACCAAAAATAGATCTTATCTGTGTTACAACACTTTTGCAACTCCTAGTTTATTTCCACACACTTCATATAATGTTATCATTTGTCTGTACATCTGCCTACTCCACTGGAAACAGAAATCCATGTAATAATAATCTTACAATTCCACTCTTTGCATTTTTGTTTCACCTTTGAAAGAACTAGTAATATCTGATATGTACTATCCTTTTAATGAGTATTTTAGAAACTAGAAGTTTATGTTGCAAGACAAAACTTTTCAAACATAACACCTATTTTCCTACTGTGACTTTTACTTATTCAAGGTAAATCTAAAATTGAAATATTGCTCACATAACATAAGATTTACTTACTTAAATAAAGAATTCAGTATTTTCAGAATAATGACAAAGGTGAGCAAATATCATCAATTTCAGAACTTTTTTTTGCTTTCAAAAGAAAATCTGATCCTCTTAGCAGATACTGCCCATATCTTTATTCATGCCAGCAAATTTATTTTCTTTCTTTATAGCTTGGCCTGTTCCAGATATTGAATGTAAATATGTTCTTTTATATCTTGTTTATTTCATGTAATATAATGTTTTAAAGTTTCATCAATGTTATTCACTTTCATGACTAAAGGATATTTCTTCACAGATGCCACATTTTACTTTTCCATTCTTCAATAGATGGACATAGCGTTTACATAGTTATTATGAATAATGTTCCCATGAATACTTATGCACAAATTTTTGTGCAGGCATATATATGTCTTCAAATTCTTAGGTCTATACATTAGAATAAAAGTATTGGGTCATATAATAAAGCAAATTCTATTATGCATTCTTGTAAGCAGTATACGGTGTCTAATGTATCTGTGTTCAGTAACACTTTTTATTGTTTATCTTTTTATTATAACCCATCTTAGTGAGTATGAAGTATTGTCTTTACATGTTCGTACAGGATTTAATATCATACTTTCATAAAAGACCATGAAGACTTCAACTTTAGCTAAAATTCATAAATAAATGTATCATTTTATACTGAGCTGAAATAAAAGGGAATCAAGAATCTCAAAAGGTTGAATTATTCATATTCTTATATAAATATTTTTAATGTTTTGTAAACTTTATTACATTTTATTTCTTATTCTTGAGATTCTCTCCTATATTTTCTTTCTTTTTTGCAATATAAGGCTCTCAAGTGCAGACTTTTTAATTAAGATTTGATTCTAATTTTGAAGGTCAAATATAGTCTAGCCCCCATCTTCCCTTCTGTTCTATTCATGTTACTTGGAATTTTAAGTGTAAAGACAGGAATAATACAGCCCTTTATTACTGTAGGCTTTTTTCTTGTATTCCTATTCATTCTTTCCTTATAAGCAGTTCTTAGTCTGTTTTGTCTACATTTAATCCACTTAATTTAATCTTATTTGAAAACTTACTACACTATGCATTCTGTTCTTTTGCCCACCAAAGTGTTCAGTATTTGTAATACATTTTAGAAATTGGATAGTTTTATTTGAACATGTGGCAGGTTGGAGTGACATTTGTTATGGCATCTGTTTGTACCTTTACACACACATTCTTTTGGTTGAGTCATATAAATGAGGTGACTATGATTTTAGTTAGCACTGCAGTCTCTAGATGATGAGAGGATTATTCCAGTATATGCACAAAAAATTACGAGAATAATTTGCCCAGATGGATTCCCCAAGCTGATAAGATACGGCCAGATGGCATGAGCCATTTCCTGCAGTGTTAGAACATTTAAGAGACGTCTGTTGTCATAGCCACATATATCCTGATGGAGTGGTTGCTTGTTTTCTTTTCTTGGTTATGTAAATATTCATCCAAAGACCTTGTGTTCATGTACTTTAAGCATTCCTCCATTTGTCTGTAGGCTTTTTGCTTAGTCATTGACTGAATGTTTCTTTCATTTACTCATTCACAGTTTATTCTTCTTGGAGCCATAGTGGTAGGCCTATAATTCTCATTTTTTATTAGCATTTAAACACTATCTCTTCAAAGCTCTTTGACCTTTTCCTCAAACCAGCATGTGTTTACACAGTTGTGTATACCTAATCCATCCACTTTAGATGACCTTACTTTAGATATCCTAGTCTAAATATTATAACTTTTCCTTTATAGAGTGCAGAGCTAAATATTCAGCTTAAATAGTGTGCTATTACTCTGAGATATATGTACAACTAAGCATTAATCACAAGGCTTTTAATTTTCCAATTACACACTATTAGTTGTGTCCTAGAATTCAAAAGCAAGAGCATTCATATTCCTGACTCTTATTACACAGCGAGAAAAAAGAGTAAATCAAATTATGTATGTGTGAGAGATAGGTCTCATCCATGCTGGGCTATCAAGGACATTTTTACCCTACAATCCTGACAAATTCATTTTTATTACAAAGTGCTTTGTGTTTTCCAATTTCTTTTTTATGTTGACTTTTTATATGAAAAAGTTTAACATTTTCAGTTTAATCTATAGATTGACATTAAAAACAACTAATTTCATTGGTTCAAGTCTTTCTTTCAATAAAGTAAATTATTTCTGACTAGACTGCATCTATCTTGTACCATGAGAGATCTATGAATGGACCATATAAAATAGTCTTTTCCTCTTCACTCCCTAGAAGAAGGTTATGATTATCCAACTAACAATTTGAGGAAGTTTATCTTTTTTCAAATGTTTGAAGAAAAAGAATAAAGATTTGTGTTTTAGAAACTAGAATTACAAATAAAAATCCTATAAAAATCTCAGGAAAATTCCATGCATTCTGTAGTTTATGTCATAAAGGAATTTATCACTGTTGCAAGTACTGCATACAGCTGTGAAGTCTAGAGCTCATTGGTAGGTCTATAAACAAAGGTTATACGCAGAGCTCCTGCCTGTACTGCATCATTTGCTTCAATTTGCCTGTGTAATGCACCACATACTCAGTCTGTAAATGTGAGTCTTGGGCTTGGGTAACAAGGTTTCATGGTTCCAGATTTTCTCCAGTCTTTCAGTGTGCTTTATTTTGAATGATCTACTAATATCATACTTTTAGAAAACTTTTTTCTCTCAGAGTCAGTCGCACTCAATTTCTCTATGGAGAAAATAAAGGGCTTTGACCACCAATTAGTTAATTCAATGAGTTCTACAGGTCTTACTCAATAACAGATATCATCATATTATTTCAAACAATTTTAGGAGTTAAGGACTTAAAGTCCCTCTCTGTTGACTTTATTATCCTTTGGATAACTCTTTTAGTTCATCTATTAATATTTTGATCATAATTCTTAGTACTAGAATGATGTTAGAATCTTAATTATGAAAACCATCCTTTCTAGGAACCAAAACTGAATCTTTCTGAACAAATGCCTTCCTGTGATCTTGGTTAAATCGAGACACTGGAAAGTCTCACTGTCTCCATACACAAAAGAGGCAGTGATAAACAGACAAGGCTTCTTGTTTGAGCAAGCTTGACAAAGATGAAAAATTAACTTAGAATGAATCTACTTGCAATAGCTTAAAATTGTATAGGAAGTTTGGAAATTCATCTTCAAATATTCAAGCTGTGGTACATGAAAATCAATTCATCCTAATTCATAGAGAGTACCTGAAAACTATCTTAAATAAATAAATAATAGATAAATAATAAATCAAGCATTAATTTTTGATGTAATTTTCTTTGGATAATATTATATGGTAGGTAATTTCCCTTTGAAAATTAAGTTTAAAGCAGGATTATACTCTTTTGATATTTAAATAATTCTTTTTGAAGACTTTATCTTGTAATAGTTTGGTGATTTTTCTCTGCTTCTGTCGTTGGCTACTGTGATCTCTGTCAGATCTTCCTTTATCGGTGCTTTCTGCATTGGATTTGACAGTGTTCCAATTTACTTTTCATCAACTTCATGAAATCTGCATGTTTACAAGACTCCCAGATGTGATATGATTGGGCTTCACTGTGTTACTGGATGCTTAATGCAACTTACAAGACACTGAAGGACAAAGCCTTCAGCAGTTGCATGGGCATAGATGCTAGGAGTGCATCAGTGTAGTGTTTACCTGAGAAGCTTAATTTGTTGGTGGTTGTTTTGTGTTGTAGTTACCTTCACTTCCATCTTAACCACAATGAGTAAATACAGTACGTTCTCCCTGATTCACCTAATTATGCTGTTGAGAAAACAACAGGCACTTAGGACAGTACCTGGAATGTATTCCTGAGGCCCAACAGTAGTGATGGTTGCATATCTTCTCTAAGGAAAACAGTTGACCATAAACAAGTCTTTGGTGTGCCTAGTTAAGAGAATGGAGCAACCAGTCAGCAATTTACAAACTTGTTGGCTTAAATGATTCACTCATTTTATTTATTTAACTCCCCAGAGTTTACTACTATAGGCCAATTGGTAAAGGATATCTTTTAGAGATTCTGTCGCCTGATTATTGGTGCTGTTCTTTTCTTCAAAGGAAATGGACTAGATGGCATGGTAAAATGGTTCAGATTCTACGTTAGCAGTTGATTATAGAGGGATCAGGAGCTGAATTAGTACTGTGAATGAAAAGTCAAATTGTAATGTCAATTATAGCTTCCTTTACCAACTTTTCCTCTTTCCTTTTTTTTCTCCTGCAGGGCAGTAGTTTTTGAACTAAGATGGAAATCAGAGGTAGAATTCATCATTGCCATTTTTAATCATTATAATTTTTATTGGATGCTGGGGAGAAGGGTAATGATTGTAAAAATAAATACCCAAGACTAGGAGCATATAGGGATTAGGTTTTGCATTATCAGTCAAATAATCTCACCAAATCAATTAAAACTTGGATAATTATTTCATTAATCTGACCACTCTTTGTGTCTTTATTTTCAACCTTAACTTTATTTGTAAGAAATGAGTTACTTGATCAGTAAGTATTTTACTTATCTGGTTCATTGTTTCTCAAAACTTATGTGCATGAGATTCACCTGACAATTTTGCTAAAATGGAGATTCAGAATCAGTAGGTCTGAGGAAAATTTAAGAGGCTAGGTTTCTAAACAAGCTTCCTTTAAAATGTGGATAATAGGCCGGGAGTTAGCTCAGTGGTTCTGGCACCTGTCTTGCAAGTGCAAGGACCTGGGTTCAATCCCCAGTAACCACATACCATACTGGGTGTGGAGACTCATTCCAGCAGCAACCAGTACCACATGCCACAGTGCTGGGCGTGGTGGCTCACGCCTGTAATCCCAGCACTAGGGAGGCAGAGGCAGGAGGATTGCTGTGATGTGAGTTTAAGGCTGAGCTCAAGGCCAGCCTGAGATATAAAGCGAGACCTTGTCTCAAAAAAAAAAAAATAAATAAATAAAATAAAGTAAAATGTGGATAATAATGGCCCTGAGCCAAGGTCAACACTTTGATAAGCCTGGGAAAGTATTCCCAGGGATATCAGGCTTTTTGATGAGTAAAGGGACTGGATGTATCATTTTCTATTTATTAACACTGTTTTTGCAATATGACAGAAAAGGAAATGGCATTAATCTTCTTGTACTACGTCAGCTTGCAAAGGCAAGCTAATGACTCTACTTCTGCTGTCTCAAGGACTTTTCAAAATGATAATGTGATACTTTGTTTTGGGGTATTATCATTGAACTGTGCAATCTATTTTTTTAAATTGAGTTTATTGGTACATTTCAGGTGTACATTATGATCTCATTCATCACCGAGAATGTGTACCTGTACGTAATATATTCTGATTCTTATTTTGTCTTTTTCTCCTTCCCACTGTTCAGCCCCTCCCCCTTTATATACATAAGCTGTGTTTCCTTTTTTTTCTTTTTCCTTTCAAATTTTTTCTTTCCCTTCTTTGCTTTCCCTCCTCCCCAGTGAAGATTTTCTTCCCATTTCACTATGCCTATTATATATTTTGGACCTCATTTACACTTTCAGTTTTTCACACTAGAGAAATAATAAGGTGCTTACATTCATGTGGCCTATTTATCTCATTTATCAGTATGGACTCAAGGCGCATCCATTTAGCTATGAATGTCTCTAATTTATCATTCTTTCTGGCTGAGTAACAAAGAAAACAGCATAATGACATAGATGAGAATTTACCTTGTATTCACTTCGTATTCTTTTTTATATGGAAAGTGTTGCACATTTGGACAAACTTTTGCTTAACATTTGAATATAATTATAATCTTTCTAAAGAAATGTGCATTTGGCTACTTTTAATTCTAACAAGTAAACTGGCTCTTAAAGAAATTTGTTAGTTAAAAAAGTTGTAAATGCAGTGACTGGAGGAGATATTAGTCGTAATCAGTTTCCTTATTTTATACCTGAAAATTTGAGGGAAGCAAAACAACTTGCCTAAGGCGGTCATTGAAAGTTAATGACCCTGCCCTCCAAGTGCTGAGAAGAGCACAGTCAGTATGTCAATGGCGAGGGAAGCTGGACCAGAAGATGTAGCTGGGTCCAAATATACAAATTAAAGACAAAACAAAACAAAAACTCAGCATGTAGCTCAGTGCGGACAGGGAGAGGCCCGGGGTTCAATTCCCAGTTGTGGAGAAAAAAAAAGAAAAAATATATATATGAGTCAATTTTTCTCAACTTAGCACCTCAGTGTCTGTGGGTTCAGCAGTGTCTGTAGAGCTGACTCCATGTCTCGATCCTGTCAGCCCCACATGAGACCAGACCAGGCTGGCAAACTCAGACCCAGCAGAACGCAGTTTAGGAAAGACATTTCCTCCTCACTTTTGCACTGTGACTCTCTCCAGCCATCCTGAAAGCACGCCCTGTAGACCAGAAGATGTTTTTGTGTGCCAGAAGTAGCCCATGTAAATTCTAATTGCTTTGTACTCTGACTTAGAGTGTTTGTGTAGCCTGTGTCTGTAATTGTTTATGTACTACCAGGGAAAGGTCACCTTAGTTCCTGCCCAAGTTATCATAATTTCATAAGTTTTGGTTATCACTTAAAAATTAGTTGGCAGATTTCTTTAGCCTCAAAAACTTAGTACATCCCTTCACGAAATTCTCAGAAGACTCTACGAAAGTGTCATTTTCTTCTTATTGAAATTAGTACAAGGTCATTTCTCTGAAGTTGCAAGGCAGTAAAATTCCAAATTGTAAAACTGTCCCATAAATCTCCGAGCTCAAGGTCAGAAAGAAGAGAAAAAGTGTTATATAAGAGGGCAGGGCTATTTACCATATGGTTTTCAAGATAAAATTAAGACAAAGAATGAATTTCTAGGCACACACAGCAGGTTACCCCTGAAAGGTCAAAACCCAATTGAGAAATCATGACTTTATTAAGTCAGCCCATTAAGTAAAGCCACACAGTACCAGGCAGGAATAACCATGGAACTTGAAGACTTATAATTTTAATGTAGTTCTTTATACTCTCTACAGGATTTGAAGCAACTAAACAAAACAGACAATTCTTAGGAGTTTAGCACCTAATACAGTTGTATCCACTAGTGTGGCAAGTATAAAAGCATCAGAAGGAGCCTACTGAATAATTCACATGTGTGAGCCCTGCAAATTTTTAAATTCTTTGTGCATTTGAAAAACTCCAGAAACGGAAGTAATTGAAAGAAAGAGAAGGGCCACTCTTAAAGGTGTTGGACAATAAGTCTCCCTCTGGGATCACCAACTCTCTGGCAATTAACACTGGTTAAGTTTTAGCTTATTGCTTTGCAAGAATTGCCTCTTTGGCTCAAAGTTTTCTTGTTCCTCTTTCTCTTGTTCTCTGTCCTCCCAATAAAGCCTTATATCTGAGCACAGGGTGAATTAATTTGGTGTCCTCAGTCTGTCATTTTCTTTCACAAATTAAAGTTATTAGAGATATTTGATGTGGTTGCAACTGTAAAAAAATAATTTTAAAAGACATTCTTTGTCATGTAGCAAAAAGGGTAGTACAGAAGTTGGTGGCTATTACAGTTTTTTTTTTCATTCCCATGTACAGAGAGTGAAAACCACAGACTGTGAGAGGCAGATGGCTCAAACTATGCTCACCTCTGCACTCCTCTGCTTTCTTGGATATAGGTAGTATCGTGCTATTCCTACAATCATAGTGTATTTATTGGCAGAATGTGGCAGTTTGGGGCCATGTATGGCTTTATTTCTTTGAGTCATGATTTATTATTGTCATAACCATTTTATTACTATGAAACTGCCTTCTTTTAAATTGTGTTTACATTCCAAACATTTTTCAAGAGGCTACTCATAATATAGACCATCCCTTTTAAGTCCCTGCTGAGCTGTAGTTTATGAACGAAAATCAATGGCTCATATATTTCTGTGGTTCTTAACCAGTTCTTAACAAGGGTAAAAGTGCTTTTAAGAAATATAGATGATGGGGCAGGGATTTAGCTCAGCGTTTCTGGCATCTGTCTTGCAAGCTCAACGGCCCAGGTTCGATCCCTGTTAACCACATCCAATACTGGGTGTGGAGATTCACGCCCAGCAGTAACCAGTACCACATACCACAGTGCCAGGCGTGGTGGCTCACGCCTGTAATCCCAGCACTCGGGAGCCAGAGTCAGGAGGATTGCTGTGATGTGAGTTTGAGGCTGAGCTCAGGGCTAGCCTGAACCACAAAGTGAGACCCTGTCTCAGAAAAAAAAAAGAAAAAGAAAAAGAAATATAGATGATGATCTCTGAGTGGGGTCTGGATTCAGATTTTTTTTAAATTTATAAAGTGATATCAGTATACATTTAAAGTATATCATAATTACATTCATTGCTTGTGGGAGTGGGTACATATAGATAACACATCACAGTCCTTTTTATTTCTCTCCTTCTTTCCTCTCTCTGCCTCCATTTCTTAGTTCTTTTCCCCTTTGCAAAAGATTTATCTTTTAACCTCCTTTTCCTCCTTTGCAAGATGAGGCTACTGAGCCTGTAGAGTTAAGCACCACAGAGCTCTGTCACACAGCTGTCGCCTGCTGACTGTGATGATGCATGATGGTGTCAGAGAGCCTGTCACCAGACTACCTGGCCTCAGCTCCTAGCTCCCACTTCTACCAGTGAGACATTAGGCAAGGTGCTTAACCATTCTGCAAGCATGTGCGAAACCACAGAACATCATCAAAGAACTTCTGAAAGAATTACTTAAATTAAGGCGGTAAAATTGCTAAAAAAAAAAGTCTAGCATATATTATATGGTATATAATATATAGAAAAATATTTAATTCTCATTCCCCAAATTAAAAAATTTCTACCAGAAGACAAAAAATGCTTTGCTGTTTGTGATGCATTCCTTTTAAAGTGGTTCATTAGAAAGTTGGTCCCCTTAAATCCTGGACTAGGATTTTCTATTATTCCTTTGCTTCATTAGCCCTGTAACCACCCAATGTGTGCTGAGGGAAACTCAATGAATGATTATACTACTTCATTACATTTCAATTATTTATACTTTTTCCTAATTAAAAAGGACTCCAGGTAATAGTCTTATAAAATATATACCAGTTAAAAGTTAATAAATCAAAGCAAATAAGAAACAATTGTAAGAAAATAGATTAACCTCTCAAGTTTGGCTCCCCCAAAAGTTCTTTGTTAGTTACTGAGCTCTTTTAGCCTAGGCTCTTATATTTTAGGCCTAAACTTGCCCCGAAATAATAGTTTATATTTGTAATAGTGTGGTTATTAAAACAAGGTGTAGAAAGAAGACATTTATTATTTCTTTTTTATAAACAAAAAGATGTAGGCTTTTGAAAATGAGGCACATTTTTCTATTTTCTTTTATAGGTCAGAAACAATAAAACTCAAAGACCTTCTTTTTTTAAACCTGAAAATGACATAATTTATATCGTATTATGTAAAATATAAGTTCACTTGAAGTACATGCTAGCCATTAGTACCCACAAAAGATAACTGTTTATATTTAGCACCCCCCAATGAGCCTAAAATATGTGCCAGATGTTGGCTGTATTCATTTCCATTTCTCGGATTCACTTTTATCAAACATGCAGCTGTGTGTGGTCAGCTCTTACGTCTATAAAAGGAGACCCACGAGAAGTTGAGAAGCCTGGCCTACCGCTCACCCCTATCTTCTCTGGACATCCTTCCCCTGTTGTCAAACAACTGTCATGGGGATAGCCCCATCGCAGGGCAAGCAGGGCCCCTGCCCGGCAGCAGACTGGTCGGCTGCGTTCCCTGAGAAGCCAGAGAATGTGTGGTGCTCTTGGGGACTAATCCACTAAGACAAGAGAAAGACAAAATAACTGTCAAATTTAAATTTGTTAGAAAGCCATTTAGTCCTGCAATGCTGTTAACACCAGGCTGGATTGTGGAAACATTTCATCCTCTGTATCAGAGGAGGCAGGTTGGAAATGTTGCACATCGGTCACTGACCATATCAAGCCATTCTGCATCATCTTGGTTGGCCATTCTATCCTGTGACAAAACATTTCCAAGGATCTTTAATGGAATGATGTCCACTAAGGCTTCCTGGGGAAATACTTGTATATGAGTCTATATATACGCAAAAATTTCCTACCTATACCTACCAGTTGTCTGAATCCCACTGAAAGTGATATGTCATATGAGAATGGGAAAAAATGAGAATCAAGATGTGTCATATACTAGTACAAATTCTCAATGCTGAATGTGATCATAATGCATATAAAATATGTACCAATAAAATCAATTTTTAAAAAAGTGATATATTGGCAGAAAAAAGATATATGAGTGATCCGTTTACTTCATATTGCAATCTGAATACTACAGACTGGATAATTTAAAAAGCACAGAAGTCTGTTCGGCTCACTGCTGCTGGAGGCTGGGAAGTCTAAGAGTGAGAACAAATGCAAGAGTGTGAGAGAAAGAGATAGAGAAAGAAATTAGGTTGGACTCATTAATTTGCCATGAGATCAGAGCCCTCCACATTTAATCAGCTATTGAAGGTCTTATCTCTTAAACCATTACAATGGCAATTAAATTTCAACATGTTTTTTTGGAGGAGTTCAGTCAATCTTCTTGTTCATCTAATTCTACTTTGACTCTTAAATTAGACCTAAATTGACTAATAACTTTTCAATTCTCCTGTCCTTACTAATCCATTTCTACAAGTGGGTGATGCTAGAATATAGAAATTCTGTGTTTTTTTATTAACACATAGATAATTACAGCTTCTAGTTTTTTCCCTCCAGTGTATCTTTCTTTATGTACCATTAACTCCCTTCCTGGGTAGCTATTACTGTCAGAAACACTGATTTTTATTCATAGGCTAGTATATGGCCCTAGTCAGGTGTTATGGAGGGTACAGAGAACAATAAAAACAAAAAAATGTTTAACTTAACTTAAATGTTAGTGAGAAAAATCATAGTTTTAATGACTTATTTGAATTTGAATTATAGCTCCATCATTAACTTGTTGTGAAAATTCTTATATTCCTATATTATTTTATATAAACGAGTTTCTTTGTGTTTTGACAGTGATAATTATGTAGTTTTGTAGCTAGTTTTGAACTCATAAGATGAAAATTATTTATATTTGTTATTTTGCAAGATTGTTTTTGCTGTTTTGAGTCTTCACACAAATTTTGAACAATCCTGTTAAGTGAAAAATAAAAATCTTCAGGATTTTGACAGTGACTGTATTAAATCTATACATCTATTTGGGAATTTTTTTTTAAGGTTTTTAAAGACAGGGTCTCATTTTGTAGTTCAAGCTGGCCCCGAGCTCAGCCTCCAACTCACATCACAGCAATCCTCCTGCCTCTGCCTCCCAGGTGCTGGGATTACAGGCGTAAGCCATCACACCCGGCATTGTGGTATGTGGTACTGGTTGCTGCTGGGGGTGAGTCTCCACACCCAATATTGTACGTGGTTAACTGGGGATCGAACCTGGGTCCTTGCGCTTGCAAGACAAGCACCGGAACCACTGAGCTAAATTTCCGGTCCTATTTAGGAAGTATTATATCTTATTATTTTATGTTTTTTCTTTTTATTTTCTTTGATCATTATTATTATTATTATTATTATTATTATTAGGTACTGAGGATTGTACTCACAGCCTTGTGCTTGCAAGGCAGGACAGTGCCAGTGAGCTAAATCCCTAGTACTGTCATCTTAACAACACTCAGTCTTTTAATCCACAAAGACAGGATGTCTTTTCATTTGTTTAGATCTTCAATGACTTAATGATATTTTATAGTTTTTAGTGTATGCCTGTTTTGCTTCTTTAACTTGTCCTTGTGTTTTATTCCTTTTAATATTATTATTAATTGGATTATTTGTAAAGTTAATTTTAGCTTTGTGGTTGGTGATTAAATTGATTTTTGTATATTAGCCTTGAACATTACTTTATCCATGGAGTGAATACTTCTTGCTTAAAATAATTCTTGATATTACCCTACAGAAAACAAACAAATAAGAAAGGCAAAATTCCTTATATTTGTCTTTTTATGGAGTAATCATTTCCTAGGCCTGTGCTTTGAAAATGTACACTCAATGGACTAGAGATTTAGCTTAGTGGTTCTGGCATTATCCTGGCAAGCACAAGGTCCTGAGTTTAATCCCTAACCACAGACTATAATGCCAGGCATGGTGGCTCACACCTGGAGGCAGAGGCAGCAGGACTGCAATGAGTTTGAGGCTGGCTTGGGCTACTGGTGAATTTGGGGCCAGTTTCAACTACAAAGTGAGAATCTGTCTCAAATAAATAAATAAATAAATAAATAAAATGTACATTCAAGGCTGTCATGGAACTGTGGAGGAACTAAGGTCCAGCATTTAAAGAGGTGATAAAGGTAACTGGGAGATGACTAAGGAGAGAGATCTACATTCTGGGTCATAGGCTGTCAGTAGGGTGTGGCTTTATTGTCTGCCATTTTAGCCTTACCATAGGTTCCCATCTTCCCTTGCAGCCAAATGTGGTAATATAATGGAGTTCTGGCCAATGGAACAAAAATGGAGGTGGCATGCATCTCATTCCTGAGTCTCATCTGAGAAATCTTTCCACTTGATCCTGTTCTTTTTTCATTTTATTTGACAAAGACTAACATCGACTTACAGTACTGAAAACAACACTCTAAAGGGAATGGGGCCACTACCAGAAGAGGAATGGGTCTCTGAAATTCTCATCAAAGGAGATCATCTGTCAATTGAGAACTCCAGATTTGGATTTTCTATGAATGAAGAAACAAATTTCTATTATATTTGAACTATTATACATTTTAAATTTTATTGCCTATGCCAGTAAGGGTTCTCAAGACAAATAGAAAAATGTGTTCAAAAGTAGACCTGGTTTTCTATTCACAAGTCCTTATTTAGCTCTATAGTTTGGACTCCTTCAAATCTCCTATAGGCATACAGCTGAGGACTGGAATTATCAGCATTCACTTTTAAATGGAAGGTTAAAACTAAAGACATGAAATATTTTGTATAATTTAATACTGCCTTAAACATGATTTCAGAGATTTACATATTTGAGGACTGAGCAAACTGGTTACATTACCAAGACAACCCAATTTGATTTGTATTGCCAGCAAAATCTGTTTATAGAACACACAGTTGCATTTAGAAATCAAATTCAATGCTCTACTTGAAAATCTCTGACCATATTTCTGGATCAAAGCTTTTCTTAAGTATTGCATCTTTTCTATAACAGTGTTCATCACAAAAATTTTCCTTAGAAATTTTCCCCACAATTTTTAATATATCCATCTTTTTGCTTCATAAGCACAGTGAGGAAAAACCCATAGTATCAATTTAATATAAATACATCTTCCAGAGATAACTTTTTTAATACCAAGGAAGGGTCATGCAATGACTCTGTGTCTCAAAGTGTGAAAAATTACAAAAGATGTGATTTTTCTAATCTTATATGTAGAGGAAAGAGTTAAGTAAATAATATCTAAAAGGAAATAAAAATACTTGAATGTTTCATGTACATATGTCAATGCAGATAAGCAAAAATGTTCCAGTGTTTAACCTAGCTTAGACTTCTCCAGGGATACTACTTGGTAATTTACACTTCAGTATTGGCAAGCTCCACTCCCACAAATCTCTTCTCTAAGAATGAGACACAAATCCTCAAACTTACTTATTTTTCCTTGCAAAATGTCCAATAGTAACAGTGGTTTTATTTCATCTTAATCATGTTTCAGGAACTATGTAAAGTCCTGTTCACAGCTATCTTAATTTATTTTTCCCTTACCCTTTAAGGAGGTAGTAATTATTTCCCATTTTCTTGGTGAGAAAATTAAAACTGAGATAGGACAATGACTTGCTTAATGTTGCATCTAGTGTGCTGGGGAGTGGGACGTGTGACAGCCTGTCTGGCAACCTGACTGTGAAGTCTATCCTCACTAATATATTCACTATTACTGAAAAAATGTATATATTTTAAAAATATATATTTATACAATGTATATATTTATAAAATGTATATATTTAAACTTCTTCCATTTAATTTATTTCATTCTTTTTCTATTTTATGATGATACATATCAAGCATTAAAATAACACTAATGCTGGAAACTAAAAGGCAAAAAAAGGATTAAAACTTATCCTTATATTAGTACATATATATGTTTGTCCTTAAGGTTTTGGTAGGTATAAGAACTGATTATAAGCAGTATTACACATTATTGCTGTATATATACTTATATAAGTACTTTGTTGCTGTATACTATGTATAAGACTAAGTCAGGGTTTAAATACTGGAAAATTTTTAATAAGTTATCTATATATGAAGAGAAAAAGTTATTTAATATATATTATATGTAGACATGTAAACTACATAGATGATACTCTATGCTTCTATAGTACACTAAAAATCATAACATAAAATATGGTTAAATAAAATGTGAAAACCATCATTGTTTTATAGTAATTTGGGTTTAGCATTATTTATAAAATAGGACATACATTGAGAATTTATAAATAAATTTCTTGAGAGCGATTCTCTAAAAAATCCTTACCATCATTAGTGTAGTATTTAATACGCAGTTTGAATAAATGAATAAAGATGGTTTCCAAGTAAAGCTTCCTTTAGTTTTGCTTCACATTCCAAAAAGTGTTTATTAACTAACATAGTCAGTTATCTATATTAACTTATAAATAATTCTAAAAGTTCTAAACTGATTCTTCAAACTAGTTTGTGCCCCTTTGTCAGTTTAACTTTTGTTCTGTAATGATTCACATTATAAATGTGATGATCAGATATTTTCCCCATTGTACAAGAGTCAGAGCTGGGCTATTTCCCTTGCTGTGAGATGATCATGGTTTGTAAACGGACCGATTTGGTGTTAATAAAATTGTACTGTACAACCTAAAATGAATGTTGCAAGGTTCATGATCCAGTGCGATAACTATTAACTGCAAGTGGATCGCTCCTAAATTTAAATTCAAATAGACTAAAATGAAGTAAGCTGGAACCGTTAATAATTTTCACAAGAGGCAACTAGGGTAGACACAGAAGTTTTCCACTGTTGTAAAAAGTACCGCTGGACATGCTGCTCTGAAGAATTGATGATATGAATCAGTTTTATTCCGAGGTAATGCACGAACCTCACCTCTGCTAATAATTTTACCCTTCCCCTCGTACACGACCTTAGTACACTGAACTATGTCTTGTTTCCTTTCCACCACGCCGCTGAAGGAGGGAGTCACTTTGGGTGTAATAAGCCTAGAATTAAATGGAAACCACAAGAAAAGCAAAGGCAAAAGGCACAGAAATGGTTGAACTCTACAGCCAGCTGTCCTGGGGTCAGATCGAGCACTCTGTTCATGATACATCAGAGATGAATCACTTAATCTCATAGCTCTTGCTGCATAAAACTTTCCTTAAAGAGAGCATGATAGTACTTTGCGGTACAGTGTGACTCATCGGTTGGCTGATTAGCCTAAAATCAGATTTACACATAGATAAGAAAATTAGAAACATCAAATATAAGTGGATAAGGATAAACTCCATAAAACGTCATATAATTGTGTCATTTAATTTTTTGTGGAAGATTGATTTGTTTCCTTGACAGTTTAACCTACAGCGTTGAGATTTCTGTTACCCTCTTCCTTTCTATTCTTTCTTGATTGCTAGATTTCCAAATTAAGCTGCAGTTCTTCCCTAGATACTAGGTACCTACTCTGAACTTTGCCATCTGGGATTCCTCTTTCAAACCTAATGTAAAATTGACTGATTACATCGAACTGGGTTTCCAAGGTAATGACACAGTACATCAGCACTGGCCCTCAAAATCTCCAACTTACCTCATAAATGTATTCATTTTTATCCTCTTCCTGACCCAATTATGACAGGGCACTGTAATTAGATCTCCCTGAAGGGCCCTCCTCTGTTTTTCAAGCTACATGTAAAGTCTCTTTTTCAAACATAACGTAATAAATATTAGGTTTCAAAACTTTACAAAGAGAAACAAAATGAAATATTTTTCACACTACTGCAGAAATTATTCACTAGAGGGTAAATCTGATATGTCAAACTGTAGCTTTGGGAGAAGTACTGCAGGAAACATCTCATATATGCTTCTAAAATGTAGTTGAAACTATTAAGATCATCTTTCAGCACCTATAACTCCAAGTTTTATAACTTTTTATTTGTTCACACATGACATTAAGATGCATCAATTTTTTTTGAGGTGGAGTCTCGCTTTTGTAGTCTGGGCTGGCCCTGAGCTCAGCTTCAAACTCATAGCAATCCTCCTGCCTCTGCCTCCCAAGTGCTGAGATTACAGGCATGAGTCATCACGCCTGATACTGTGGTATGTGGTTCTGATTTCTAGTGGGTGTGAGCCTCCATGCCCGGTACTGTTGTGTATGGTCACTAGGGATTGAACCCTGGCCCTTACACTAGCAAGGCAGGTGCCGGAACCACAGAGCTAAATCCCTGGCCCAAGATGCATCAATTTTTATCTTGAGTAGAATTAATGGGGAATAACTTCAGACATATTCCAGAAAATCATGAATCATTTTAGTGCCTTTCTTGGAACTCACCCAAAGATAATATTAAAAATCAGAATTTTGTGGCACTATGGGCTGAGCTCAGGGCTTTCACACTGAACCATATCCCCAACCTTTTTAAAGTTTTGATTTTGAGGCAATGTCATGCTGAATCAATCATGAAGTTGACCAGGCTAAGCTCGACTTTGCAATCCTTCTGCCTCAGCCTCCTAGTGTGCTTGGATTTCAGTTTTGTATCTCCACTAACGTTACCTTCTCAGGCTGGATTTTCTGGCCACTTGCTGGCCATCATCTGACACAAAGGCATATGCAAGCCACCATGGACACCATCTGAGATTTACCAGAATTACTTAACTTATGGACCAGAAATAGGAGAGCCACATTATTTTCTATAAGTGAAATGTTGAGTGTGAAGAAATGCTTGGGGAGCACGATAATTTTTCCAGAAAGTCAAGAAATTTCAGATTTGATTCAGAACTAGTACAAGACTTCAATATTTTTACTGGCATGGATGGATAGATCAGAGAATAGAATGAGTGAAACAAAATGTAATGAAAGTCCATACCTAAGGCAAAGTTATCCCTACTGCTAGAGGTCAGATATATGAAGGTTATGTGTACAGATTTTTCTGAAGTCCATTTAAATGAAGAATTGAGGAACCTCTTCAGAAAGTCATCATTTGAAAGGAAAGATAGATTTAGTTTCAACAAATGCATTGCCATAACAAAGACTTCATTACTAGAATTTGAGTTTTGAATGTAATCATTTCAAATTGTGTTCCTTTGGGGAAGAGAAGTATGTTGTCTTCACCTTCAGTGTGTGTGTGTGTTTTTTTCCTAGTAATCAAAATCCTTGTGAGGTAATTTGGAGCTAGAGTCCTGCTCCCTCCCAAGAAGTCAAGGTCAGCATGATACACATTCAAAGGATAAAGAAGCTGATGATATTTACTTGAAAATAACCTTCCAATTCCTTCTTTTTCATGTTAGGTGATGTTTTTCAAGAAAATCACACAACAATAGAAGTCCTGAATTTGTCCCAGGTCTTAGGGACACAGTGGAGAACAAAATGGACACTCTCTTCTCAAGAGCTGTCATAGTCTCACTGAGGAATCCATCCTTCATAATAAACACCACGTCAGCTATAAAATTGCAAGAATGTAAAAGTTTGTGAATAGGGATACAGGTAAGGAATGGCTTGGAGTGGGACTTAAATCACAGTAATGGCTCTGTGCAATTAATCAGTTATATACACACAGGTGCTATTTCCAGAGCAACAATGAACAGGTGCAAATGAAGAGAATATATCTATGTTTCAAGAACTGGAAAAGCTAGTGTGGTTATTGCAGGTAGAAAAGCAGAAACAAAGAAGGTGAGTCTGCCATGGTTGTCAGGGATCAGAACGTGAAGGGCTCAGTCACCAATAGTGAGGATTTAAATGTTGTCCCAAGAGCGCTGGGAAGCCTTAGAAGGTCCTGGAATATGGAGTGATAGTAGTCAGAACTGCATTACTGAATTTCACTTTGGCTGTTTGTTGGTGAATGGATTAAAGATGGCTCAAATAGATATGAGCAGCCAGGCTAAGAGGAGATCGCAAGACCTAAATAAAGTGACACATGGACTTTAAATTAGGGTGGCAATTATAAAAGTGTTATTAGCATCCTGGATATCCTTTCATAGGGCTAAAGATTATTTTCATAATAACATTAAGACATTTGATGTTTAAGTCATTTTGAGATTTGCAGTGATGGCACAAAAGCCAGGTTTCTTGAGATTGCCAAAGCTGAGATAAACTGGGCTTATTACCACTAAATTCTTCATTTCAGCATATTCTCAGTGAAAAACTGCAAGATTTCCATAAGGATATCCTTGATGAAGCAGACACACCTCTTACTTTTATTAACTCTGCTCCCTGAGCACATACCTCTCTAATACTCTATGTGATAAAGTGGTCAAGTATTTTGCTGAAGCAGCTCAAAGCTGTTACCAGTTCCCCAAAGCAGAAGCTATTTTTCCATGTGTTATAAAGAGCTCAAATGCTTAAGGTTGCACAGGGCCAAGAGAGAAAGGCGTGAAAGTGGATTCTGGAAAATCGAAAGGGAGCAGATAAAGCTAATAGGGGCAAATACACATATACCTGTGGGGGATTCTGTCATTTTCCAACGCTGTTGAACTTCCTGGTCCTGCTCATAATATGGTTATGAATGGGCTCTTGGGGTGGCCCTGGAAAGCCATTGTCATGTGCACATGAACAATGTGCCAGAGAAGGCTTATGACAGATCAAGACAATGAGTAAGCACATCTCCTTCCAACTCTGCACTCAGGAATGTCAAACTGGTAGCTTGAAAACAGACACCATGTCTATTTTTACACCATGTGAACTGAAAAACTATGAATTTGGCTTTTTATTTTAGTCCCAGGGAACCAGTTGTTAAATATTTACCAAAACACCTGTGTTGTTACTTTCTTCAGCACTGAGGTCCAATGTTCAATATTAAAGACTTAAAGGAAGAGAGGTTTATTCTGGCTAAGAGTGGGACCCATAGTCCAATGGCTCCAAGGCAGAAATGGCCTGATGGGAAGACCTGGTGCATGGAAGCAGCTCACTTTATAGAAGTCATGAGCAGAGAGAGAAGGAAGGGCAGGGGAAGGGCAGGGATAGGGCAATGTACCCTCCATGTCTGACCAGTGCTTTTTCTCACTGGTCAGTAACTGGCTTCTGAACAGGCCTCATTTTCAGCAAGTCAACTCTGATCCGATCACCACCCAAATATACGAGGCCTTTGGAGAACTATCCAGATCTAAATCATTATATCTTTTCCAGTCCAAGCTGGGTCCCTGAATTTTTTCTCCTTCTCAGATTCCCAAGACAGACCATTGGCTCTCTCCAATAATCCTTGTTTGAAATCATCTCTGTTTGACAAGAAAATTCAACACCATATGGTCTTTCTCATTTGAGTAATGCAAAGTACAAATAAATGAGCAAAATAAGCAATTGATCTAAAGAAACATTGAGATAAATTTTTGTAAATGGGAAGGGGTCCAAGAGACTGAGAAGGAGGGGAGTAGAGAGAAAAGGGAATGGAAAAAGATTTAAAATGTGTCACATACATGTACCAAACACTCACAATGAATGTAAACATTGGATATTACAAATGTGAACTAAAACAACCAATAGTAATAATGATAATAGTGAAAATAGGGGAAAGGGATCTAGAGACACAGGGAAGGAGATATTTGGAGAGAAGAAAGGGAATAAGAAAGAATCAGGATCTGTTATATACTAATAAAATAAAAAACTGTCAATATTCAGTATAAATATCTAGCATATAATGTATAATTTATAAATATTTGTTGAATATTGAATGTTAATTGAATAAAATGCAAGTCAAAAGAAGGCTAAAATATATTTTAATTATCATTTATATAACATATTCTCTGTTGTCTCATAGCATGTATTGTGAATATAGCACTTACATCATTTTAGAGTTATTTATGGTTAAAGGCCAAAAATTCAACCACTGAGACTAGTAATAAAGTTACTGGCCTCCATTATTTCATATTCCCTTCCTTGAAAATAAGAGAAGAAAGCAAAATATTACAATTTTTTCTTAATCATGGATTACCTTAAACAGTTCTAGCCTTGATATTCATTTAAGAAAAAAAAAAAAAAAGGCTTAAAAAATTTAAGGGAGAGTCTCTTAGAGTACTTTATATTTCCTTAATCAATCATTAGAACAAAAAAGTGTTCATTAATAATCAATTTTGACTCTCCCCTGATTAATGAGAGAATTTGTGGAAATGTTTGTTGTCTAATCTTTACTTTTCTTTGTTAACTTCTTGGCCTCCTGCCATAGAATCTTTGCATTATTCATTAGAAATCACACTACTGAATGACCCTGGGAAATAAAAGGCTCTGAAACATAAGATTTTATTTTACAATTGTTTTTCAGTTCTCCAAAAAGTGATGTTGCAACAGGAGGTCAAAGCAATTAACTCAGGCCCAGGGACAGGTTAGCAGCGGGCGGCTCAGGAAACGGTGACTGTGCCACCGAATTTGTGCCAGGGTTGGAGCTTACTAGCCTCCAGGCCCACACAGGAAGAGTGCCCAGGGACTGAGTTTAGCAGTGGACGGCTTGGGAAAAAGCAAATGTGCCACCAAATCTGCATCATCAAATCTGCACCAGGGTTGGAGCTTACTGGCTTCCAGGCCCATGCCAGAAGAGTGCCTGGGGACTGAGGTTAGCAGGTCAGAGTCTGACTTTATCCACGGCAACTGCAGAAGAACATCCAGTCACCTTGTATTGGTGAGTAGGTGTGCCTGTTGGAACATCAGCCCCTACCATTGCAGCTTCACAGGGCCTACAGCCTACTGGCCTCCAGGCCGACTGCACAAGTGAGCCCAGAGACACTGTATTGGTGAGCAGGTGGGCCCACTGGAACCTCAGGCAGTGCCATTGTAGCAGTTTAGGAGCCAGAGCCTTCCTGCCTCTAAAGCAGACAGGAGAAGGTGATCTGATTATATTGATTGAGTGCCTCATATGGTGTGTCAGAACTAGGGGTTTTTCTTTAGGTCCCAATACAGACTGCAAAGAACAACCCAGGAAACACTGCTATTTTAAGATTCCTAACTATTAGGAGGAAAGTGACTTGCAACAAACAGCGCCAGAAAACAGAGCAGGTCAGAGATGAGGAAACACTCAAAGTTTCAGATACAAAGATCCTCACCTCAAGGTAACACAGGAGGAAGGGAAATAGAGAAGTTTGGAGGCCAGTCTCCAGGGTCCTCAGAAATGTTAACCAAAGCAGAACTAATAAAATGAAAATGAGAACTGATCTCTGAGATGAAAGCAGAGACATTGGACACTGTCAGCATGATGATTAAAAAAGCTAAAGAAGAAATCATGGAGTTGATAGAATCCAAGATAGCAAAAGCAATGGAACCTTTTAAACACCTACAAGCAGAAGCCCAGGAAATTAAGAAAGAAAATGAAAGTTTGTGCAATAGAATGAATTTGGCAGAAGACTGAATTTCAGACCTAGAAGACAGGATCTCAGCCAATGAACTGGAAAGGCATAATCTGTGGAAAAAAGCAAGCGATAATGAAAAGTCAATCCAATAGCTCCTAGATGATACAAAGAAGAATAACATAAGATTGATTGGAGTCACTGAGGAAGCAGGAGACAATGCTAAAGACATCAAAAAGCTTTTCACAGAGATAATGGCAGAAAACTTCACAGAAAAAGGTAAAGAATTGGACATACAAATATATGAAGCATATAGAATGCGACATGCCCGTGATATGAAAAAA